>JARQOC010000001.1:482821839-482986484 GCA_033576535.1 Allobates femoralis
ATGTCGCCCCATGTAAATGGGGGACGGCGACGCTGGCGGGGTGGCAAAAAATCTGCGCGCTCCCACCCGTCGCCGCCGACCTCTCCGGTGCCGTCACACAGTGTGACGGTACCCTAAGAGAAATAGGTGAAGGGAAGAGGGTCATATGAGATATGAGGGGGGAAGGGAGGCCAGGAGAGGAAAGAAGGAAATGGGGAAGGCAAGGGGGGACAGGTGGTGGGAGGAAAGGAGGAGGAGGGGGACAGAGGCCGCCCAACAGAACCAGAAACCCCCCCCCCCCCCCAGAACACTGCCACCCGACAAGGGCCGGAGCTCAATCCCCTACCTCTCCAACAACCGGCCATAATACTCCATTTGCTAAAAATCCATCCAGCTCACCCATGTCGCTCAAAATTAAGTCTGAGTTTCGCAGGGAAGAAGTCAGCTCCTCCATGTATATTAGGTCATTAACCCTGTTGCTCCATTGTGCCACAGTAGGTGGAGTGCGCTGTTTCCATAGTGCTGGGATACAGGATCTGGCATCCATGAACAGAAACTTGAGCAGCGAGTTCCGGTACAGCACAAGAGAGACTTAACTATGATGCAACAGTACTAGAGCTGGAGACAAACGCAAATGTCAGAGACGTGGTCTATCACCTCCTTCACCGCCCCCCAGAATGGTCTAAGCTTGTCGCAGTCCCAAAAGATGTGGATAAACGTGCCAGGTCTGTCTCCATGTCTCCAACAACCACCATCGGTCCCTGGGAAAATCACCTGAATCTTCGCCTGGATTCTGTACCACCTAGATAAAACTTTCATAATTGGCTTTTTGGAATTTAGAGCTGATGGAGGTGCTATGAACTAGTGTGAAGATGTTAGAAGCTTGCTTGTCTGTAAAGGTGACTCCCAGGTCTGATGCCCACTCCCGCCACAAAAGTGGTAGCAACTGGTCTAGGGGGTGGCTCAGCATAGAGTAAATCAAGGACAGAGTATGTCTAACTGTCCCCAAACCCGGAGAGCCTCAAATTGTGTCCTAGGGCGTTGAAAACAGGCCTTTGTTGGCAGCGAACACAGGAAGTGTCTTAATTGCAAGTATCTCCAACACCCCAAAGGGGTTGTTTCCTCCTACCAGTTTTTCAACTCTATCTCTCCCCGCTGCAATCCAGGCTACAAACGTTTGATCTAACTGGCGATGGGGAAATTGGGGTGACTCAGAATGAGTGGTGAGCATGGGGAGATAATGGGGTGCAAAGTATTGCAGCATTTAAGCGTGGTACCAATCATGGGATGTGATGGCATTTGCGGGAGATTAGCCAGGGCAGTTTATCTAAGGAGACTGAGCTGAAGTCTTGTTCTATATGAACCCATCCTTTGTGACTGTCATGCCTGCACCAGTCTCCCATTCTAGCTAGATGAGTGGCAGTATGGTACCTTTTAGAGTCAGGTAAACCAATGCCTCCCCTCGTCTTAGGTCTAGTAAAGATAGCCTTACCCAGTCTTGCCAGTTGTCAGCCCATATAAATTTACATTGTATGGATAAATTTTTTCTAAAGAAGTCAAGTGGTACTCTGATTGATAGGGTCTGTAAGAGGTGTAGCACTCTAGACAGAACATTAATTTTCATGATTTGGCAGCGGCCGAACCAGGAAAAAAGCAATTTGGTCCATCTACCGCAATCAGACTCAATGGCTTTAAGTGAAGGGGGAAAGTAATACTGGTAAATTTTGTTTAAATCAGCCGACAATTTAGTCCCCAGATAGGTGAGGTGCTGGGAGACCCATGTGAAACTGAAGGAGGATCTCAATGAGTCCACCAGCGGGGGCGTCAGATTAATATTGAGTGCCTCTGATTTAGTAAAGTTAATTTTGAAATTTGTGAGTCGAGAGTAAATTTGGAATTCTTTCATCAAATTTGGATATAACATTTTCTTATGGTATCTTCACATGACCTTTGTAAAATTTAAGCCAGTCATATTGAAAACTGAAATCAGGGCTGACAGCAGCGCCATGTGCATGTCCATATACTGAACAGGTGCAGGAACTGTCTGCTATTGCCATGGACTAGCCTCTCATGTAAACAGGATCAGACTAAAGCAGGGACTATCTTTATGCAGCGATGGATTATGTGGACATTTATAATATCATTCCTGGGCTGTGCAAAATTATCAACTTCAAATTTTCCCTGCTATATTTGCTCAGACACTTAACGAACTTATTCCTAATGTGATAGCTGGTGCTGCTTCTCTTTGCTAAGGCTACTTTCACATTACGATTTTGAAGGGAGCCGATGCTGTCTGATAAATTCGGACAGCATCGGCTCCCTTCTGATGTCTGGAATCGGATGCCAAATAGGCATCCGATTCCGGCATTAAATCTTAGCCTCCGGGCTGTCTTCCTGCAGGCTCCCGGTGGCTCCCGCAGGCTCCCGGTGTCTGCAGAGGTCTTCTTCTGCTGTACAGGACCTGCGGTGATGTCACAGTCACGTGACAGCAGGTTCCACCATGGTAACCGGCGGTCACATGACTGTGACATCACCGCAGGTCCTGTATAGCAGAAGAAGACCTCTGCAGACACCGGGAGCCTGCGGAAGCCACCGAGAGCCTGCAGGAAGACGGCGGGGCTCGGGGGAGGTGAGCATAAACTTTTTTTTTTTTTTTTTTTTTTTTTAACCCTTGCGCTCCCAGTTTGGAGCATTTTTACAATAAAATCGGGCCCGAGGAGACATCAGATGTTTCCTTGGACCCTTCTCCATAGGGCCCCATGTTAAATTGATCAGATCGGATGTGCACTAAATGCCATCCGATTTGATCCGATCCGATTCTGTCAGATTTTATTTTCGGTGCAAAAATCGGAGCAGGCTCCGATTTTTGCACCGATAAAAAAAAATCGGACAGAATCGGATCAGACCAAATCGGATGGCATTTAGTGCACATCCGATCCGATCCGATCAATTTAACATGGGGCCCTATGGAGAAGGGTCCAAGGAAACATCTGATGTCTCCTCGGACCCGATTTTACAGTACTGCTCACACTGCTAGCAGCGCTTCCCTGTGCGCTCGCCTTAAGCGGACACTAGGCAGCCTGCTGTGTGAAATGGTTACCACGATACACATCGGGTAACCATGGGCTGCGTCTGCAGAAAGTGGCGGCACACACGCACCTCCGCTTCTCTGACAAAAAGTATTTAGCGGAGAACCTCTAAATACTTACACTCACAGAGGAGGTGTATCTTATGTGATGTACACATAGCAGTCTTTGTGTCTCCTATGTGTTATATACAACAGACCTTCCACTTCTTGAGCTCTATAAATGTTACGTGAGCAGTGATGAGTTTCACGCTTAGTGGAGACATGCAGTGAGATATACATGTGTGTGTTAAAGAACTTACTACTGCAAATTCTTTTCAAAATAAATAACAAAAGTGGACTGCGCTGGAAATGCAATTGAGTAGCAACATGACCAATATCACAGTTTAGGCTGCTTTCACATTACGGATTTTTAAAATCGGACAGCATCGGACCGATTTTGGGCCCCATGCAGCCCTATGGGCATCGGACCGAATAGGATGTGCACTAAATGCCATCCGATTTGGTCTAAGTATTTAGCGGAGAACCGCTAAATACTTACAGCGGAGGTGTGTGGACATTGCCATACAAGCACAATTGCACAAAGGTGAAACAGAGACTGCTCTACAGACATCACAAATGAGTCACTAAGGGTACCTTTACACGCCGCTACTGGCGGGTGGATACAACCAGCTACTTCACGAGCACGCACAAACGGTTGCAAACGGTACCCACACCACCTTTACACGCCGCAACAAGGTGCGCTACAGTAGGTTACATCTCTCTCTAGATACACCGCCGGGTGTCACCTTACCTCATTTACACACTGCTACAACAAGCTAATACGGGCGGACCTGGTGCAGCAGGGACAACACATAGGCGTGCCACAATTGTGGATTGCGAGACGTCCGTACGCTGATAGGACAAAGCAAGAACATCATGATTGGGCAGGCATCGCAGGAGGCTGCTTAATACATGACGCTCGAGCAATTGTGTAGTGTGACTGGTCAGCTCCTTAAATATGCATCCCTATGCAGCGACTACCAATCGTCATGCAGGAGCTTCCTCCAATGATCGCTGATGGGGCGCGGTAACCCGGAGCCTGTGTCACGCCCCAGCTACATACCAGGTACATAGCCTGGTGTCCAGACATCCCTTCTGTTGCTTCTTTACACGCCGATACAGGTCGCTACAATCGGCTGTGTAGCCACCTGTTTCAGGGCAGTGCTCGGAAACAGGTGCCGCTACTGCCCGGTGGCTACAACCGTCTTCACACGCCGCTACCACGGGGTGAATTGCCGATGCAAGATACATTTCTCGCATGTAGCTGGTTGTATCCACCCGCCAGTAGCGGCGTGTAAAGGTACCCTATGACTGCTGTGTATAACTCACTTAGGAGACATGGGATTGCTGTATATTCATCACAAAGGAGATACTGAAACTGCTGTGTTTACATCACAAAGGAGACTGTGAGACTGCTGTATACATTTCATAGGGGGCATTGGGACTGAAGTATATAAATCACCTAAGGGTCCCTTTACACGCCGCTACTGGATGGTGGCACCAACCGGATACTTCACGTGCACGAGCACGCACAAACGGTTGCAAACGGTAATCGCACCACCTTTACACGCCGCAACAAGGTGCGCTACAGTAGGTTACATCTATCTCTAGATACACCGGCGGGTGTCTCAAGTTACCTTCTGCCGAGCACCCTACCTCATTTACACACCGCTACAACAAGCTAATATGGGCGGACCTGGTGCAGCAGGGACAACACATAGACGTGCCACAATTGTGGATTTTTGAGACGTCCGTACGTTGATAGGACAAAGCAAGAACATCATGATTGGCCAGGCATCGCAGGAGGCTGATTAATACATGACGCTCGAGCAATTGTGTAATGTGACTGGTCAGCTCCTTAAATATGCCGCCCTATGCAGCAACAACCAATTGTAATGCAGGAGCTTCCTGCAATGATCGCTGAAGGGGGGGGGGTGGTTTCCCGGAGGCTGTGTCACGCCCCAGGTACATACCAGGTACATAACATGGTGTAGTGACAACCCTTCTGTTCCTTCTTTACACGCCGATACAGGTCGCTACAATCGCCTGGGTAGCCACCTGTTTCAGGGCAGTGCTCGGAAACAGGTGCCGCTACTGGCGGGTGGCTACAACCGTCTTCACACGCCACTACCACGGGTTGAATTGGCGGTGCAAGATACATTTCTCGCATGTACCCGGTTGTTGCCACCATCCAGTAGCGGCGTGTAAAGGGACCCTAAGAGACGCTAAGACTGCTGTGTATATATCACAAAGGTGAAAAAGCCTGCTGACAGAGGAGTAACAGATTTATCAAGAAAATTGTTCCAGAAAAGGACGACCTGTGGAGAGCTACAGCAAGACAGCAGGTACAATTGTTTCAAAGAAAGCTAAATATTAAAGGGAACCTGTCAGGTTCCCTGTCAGTGTAATAAGCAGTGCTATAGAGAGCCTTGCATCTCGGCATTGAGCTTCTCTGACAATGGGTGTATGCACCCCGGCTTCAGAGAGGCTCACTGCGCATGCTCAAAAGTCGTCCACACTTCTGGTCAATCACACTATTCTGAATTTGGGTGTATGCGTCCCGGCTTCAGAAGCGAAGTGTACATGACCGAAAGTCTAGACCATGTCCGATCATGTGCAGTGAGCCTCTCTGAAATCAGAGTGCATACACCCGGTGTTGGAGAAGTTCCATGCTGAAAGGTAAAAAGCTGTGCTTGTATAGCAATGTCAATGACGCTAGCTGACAACATGCTAAGTGGGCTGACTAGTGGGAGCAACTAACGCCCCCTCCACTAGTTAAAGCCTTAATTAACATTTTATAGTGGTCTTTAGAAATAGTTTTCTAAGGATCTGATTATGCATGCAGCTGCATGAAGGGACTATTAGGAAGGGATTATAGGTACATACAGAGAGAACTTCTCATGGTTCTGTGTGCCCAGGGGACCTGGCAGGTTGCCTTTAACCCCTTTATAACTTTGGACGTACCTATACGTCTTGGGTCCGTGGTACTTGTTGATCTTGGATGTATAGGTACATCCTGGTGATTTTGCAACACAGCAGTTGTGCCGGTCTCTGGCTGATGTCATAGCTAAGACCTGGCTCTCATAACCAGTGACCGCCCCCGCGCCATCCCTGGCTATTTAATCCCCTACTTGCCATGATCAATATAGATCACAGCACATAGGGAATTGGGTGGGGGGATTGCACTCTCTGTCCTCTTTAATGGGTGCACTCACAAAGTAATTGCGATGGCCCAATCATCATGACATCGTTTACCTGACATGGTTACCTGACTTTGGCACACTTCACGGATCATCCCTGCAAAATGGTCTGTAAGGATTGAGACAGAGCAGCTCTGACAGCTGCACTGTAATGCAATGATCGAGAATTACAATACAGTGCTGCTGCGATCAGAGCTGTAAAAGGCAATGTCCCATAAAAGGACTAAATAAACTTGTTTAAAAAAATAAAAAAAATGTAAAAACATTTTTAAAAAAGTAGAAAATAAAGAAAAAAATGGCTGTATATGTTTTCCAATATATAGTTATATTTATGTAAAAATAACAACAGAAATCCAAATAAACTACACATATTTGGTAACGCCATATCCATAACAGTCAGGGTACCTTTACACGCCGCTACTGGCGGGTGGATACAACCAGCTACTTCACGTGCACGAGCACGCACAAACGGTTACAAACGGTAAACGCACCATCTTTACACGCCGCCACAAGGTGCGCTACGCTACGTGACATCTATCCCCGGATACACCGCCGGGTGTCTCAAGTAGCCATCTGTAGCTTACCTTACCTCATTTACACACCGCTACAACAAGCTAATATGGGCGGACCTGGTGCAGCAGGGACAACACATAGGCGTGCTACAATTGTGGATTACGAGACATCCGTACGCTGATAGGACAAAGCAATAATACCATGATTGGGCAGGCATCGCAGGAGGCTGATTAATACTTGACGCTCGAGCAATTGTGTAGTGTGACTGGTCAGCTCCTTAAATATGCCGCCCTATGCAGCGTCTACCAATCGTAACGCAGGAGCTTCCACCAATGATCGCTGAAGGGGGGCGGTATCCCGGAGCCTGTGTCACGCCCCAGCTACATACCAGGTACATAGCCTGGTGTCGACACATCCCTTCTGTTGCTTCTTTACACGCCAATACAGCTCGCTACAATCGCCTGTGTAGCCACCTGTTTCAGGGCAGTGCTCGGAAACAGATGCATCTGTTGCCGGGTGTCTCCTACCGTCTTCACACGGCGCTACTACGGGGTACATTGCCGCTACAAGCTACATTTGTAGCATGTAGCTGGTTGTATCCACCCGCCAGTAGGGTACCTTTACACGCCGCTACTGGAGGATGGATACAACCCGCTACAGGCTACAAATGTAGCTTGTAGCGTCAATATAGCCCGTAGTAGCGGCGTGTGAAGACGGGACGAGACAGCCGGCAACAGATACATCTGTTTCCGAGCACTGCTCGAAAACAGATGGCTACAAAGCCGATTGTAGCGAGCTGTATCGGCGTGTAAAGAAGGAACATAAGGGTTGTTTCTACACCATGCTATGTAGCTGGGGCGTGACACAGGCTCCGGGTTTCCGCACCCCCTTCAGCGATCATTGGAGGAAGCTCCTGCGTTGCGATTGGTTGTCGCCGCACAGGGCGGCATATTTAAGGAGCTGACGAGTCACACTACACAATTGCTCGAGCGTCAAGTATTAATCAGCCTCCTGCGATGCCTGCCCAATCATGGTATTATTGCTTTGTCCTATCAGCGTACGGACGTCTCGTAATCCACAATTGTAGCACGCCTATGTGCTGTCCCTGCTGCACCAGGTCCGCCCATAGTAGCTGGTTGTAGCGGTGTGTAAATGAGCTAAGATGAGCTACAGATGGCTACTTGAGACACCCGGCGATGTATCTAGCTATAGATGTTGCGTAGCGTAGCGCACCTTGTGGCGGCGTGTAAAGGAGGTGCGTTTACCGTTTGTAACCGTTTGAGCGTGCTCGTGCACGTGAAGTAGCTGGTTGTATCCATCCTCCAGTAGCGGCGTGTAAAGGTACCCTCAGTCTATAAAACTGTCACACTAGTTAACATAGCAAAAACAATGTATTTTCATCGTACAGCTGACAAAAAGTCATAAATTAATAAAAATGTTACTGTTGAAAGAGTCATTTTTCCAACAAAAAACAAGCTGCCATAAAACTCCCATCAGCAAAAAAATAAAAAAGGTATAGCTCTTAGAATACAGTAATGCAAAAGTATTTTTGGTGTAAAAGCGGCAAAGCATGAAAAAAGCCTATATAAATGTGGTGTTGCTGTAATTGTACAGACTAGTGATGAGCGAGTACTGTAATATTCGTAATTGCTACACTCGTAATGAGTACTTTGTAATAATCACGTATTTGTTCCAAATAGCATGTACAATGTATAAAGAGGCCTGAGGCTTAAGGAAAAGGCTGAAATGGATGGGAAAGTGATGAAAAAGAATGGGAAGAACCTGGACACTATGACTGTATGCATTTCTGACTCACATATGGTTTCTGAGAATAATTTTGTCACAGGATTACGCCACTATTACAGATACACAAGAACAACTACCAAACCTAACCTAAATCGCATTTAACGGGCTAAAAGGTTCAGAAACAGTTTTTTCCTGCATGATCACTTGTAATAAGGCTAAGTAAACCAGATAAACAAAAAAAATATTGCTTTTAGGGTTTTTTCACATATACTGATGTGGCTTTTTTTCGCCTTTTACAATTGGGAGAGCCCTGACATTTTGTAGGTCCCTCTGTCATACATAATTTTAGTTAGCTATTCCCCAGCACTTTACAAGGCTAACTACAATGTACCAGTAGGTATGTTGATCTTTCACCTGAGAGGCCTCAGGTGGCCCTGTAAGTTGCATTTTGGAGGGACTGCTCTTACTTAGATATTTGGGCAGTCCCTCCCTCATTGATACTCAGATAGTGAAACACATATTTCATAGCCAATGAAGGTCATCTCATCTGTACATTAGGGAGAGCCCTCCTCCATACATTTGGGAGGGGGCGGCTCTATACTTTTGGAAGGGCCCTCTATTAATTTGGGAGGGTCCTCTATATATTTGGGTCGTCCTTCACTCATTGAGACTCAGTGGACTACATATTCCATACCATTTTACAATGTGTCCATTGTAGCATTGGGCTTGACCCTTCCCTCCTAAACGGCATAAGCAAAGCCATGGTTGATGGCACTAAAGGTCTTCTCATCTGTACATTAGAGAGGGTTATCTTCTATTCATTTGGGAGGGCCCACTATACATTTGGGAGGGCCATCCTTTATACATTTGTGAGAGCCCTCCTCTATACTTTGGGAAGGGTCCTCCTCTATACTTTGGGAAGGGCCCTCCTTTGTTCATTAGGGACGGCCCTCTATACATTTGGGAGGGCCCTCCTCTATACTTTTGGAAGGGCCCTTCACAATCTGCTGTCCTTGAAGTAGGCACTCCCACCTCCTGCGCACGAGCATAGCAATCAACATGAACCATGTCCACTTTTTTGTCCCAGCGAAGAATGCTGTTGTCCCAGATCTTGGAAAGGAAGCATAAATACACACTCACCCACAGGCAAAAACATTAAATGCTCACATTGCCAAATTGCTAGCCATGCAGATGTTTCCCTTTAGGCTTGTGGGAACGAAGTCTTTCTGTGATCTCTTGGCTGTGGCTGCCCCAGGATACTTGCTTTCTAGCTAGTGGCACCACTATTGTACCCGGTGTTCCGACGCTGCTTTACAGAAGCATGTGTTAAACAATATCAACAGTGCTGTCAGCAGCGCCGTAACCGGGATATTCCACGTAGTAAAAGACACATAAAGAGGTTGTTGAGGTCAGGGTCGATACATTTCTCTGACGGCACACTAGGTGAACCTGGTGGAGGGTGGGACATCACACATCCTACCCACGCCAAGAATAGTCGGCCCAACTTCCATCATGGTTTTCATCCTCTCATATGCCAGTTTCTGTCTACCCTCCTCCTCCTCCTTGTCATTCTGCAGACCTCAAATTAATTGTTCAGATGGCCTGAAAACATGAGTTTGGTGAGGGTTCAGAGGTGGCCCTGTAACATATGTTTGGGAGGGCCCTCCTCTATTCATTTGGTGCTAAGATGACTGCCTTAAGAATAACAGCATAAGCAAAGTCATGATTAATGCCACTGAAGGCCATCTCATCTATACTTTTGGGAGGGCCCTCAATACATTTGGGAGCGTCCTCCTTTATTCATTTTGGAGGGCACTCCTGAATACTTTTGGGAGGGCACTCCTGTATACTTTTTGGAGGACTCTCCTTTATACTTTTGGGAGGGCCCTCCTCTATATTTTTGGGAGGGCCCTCCTGTATACATTTGTGAAGGCCCTCCTATATTCATTTTGGAGGGCCCTGCTGTATACTTTTAGGAGGACCCTCCTTTATACTTTTGGGAGGGCCCTCATCTATATTTTTGGGTGGGCCCTAAATACATTTGGGAGGGCCCTCCTGTATACTTTTGTGAAGGCCCTCCGTTATTCATTTTGGAGAGCCCTCTATGGTCATGGTTGTGTGCGATAATAGGAGTAAAATGGTGGTGGCTTTAAAGTTAAGCAAGCTGCTACACTTGCCATGCATGGCTCACAAATAGAACCTGGTTGTTCAGAAATTATTGAAAACATACCCTGACTTGCTGTACATACATCAGAAGGTGTGCCGTATTATTGCCCAGTTATGCCATTCCTCTACCACTTTTGCTGGGCTTGCAGTGCTCCTAAACTGCTTTAATTTAACAAGTTAACACCTCATTTGCGACCAACAACACACAGTTGAAGTGAAAGTATCAAATGTTGTTGAGGATTATTGAGCAGCAGAGGGCTGTAGCTGAATACTAGCTTCAACATGCCAATTACATTGAGACTCACACACCACACATAACAACTGGCAATTGGATGTGAATTGATGACAATTGTGAAGTTCTTGAGAACTTTGAGTACTGCGCCAAGCTCGTGAGTGGTGATCAGTCAGACTATCATCAGCGTACCCGTCCCGCTGCTCTGTCTGTTGAAACAATCACTGCATAATTTCTAAGAGGAAGCTTTGAATAACCAACATGTAGCTATGGATCAAGTTTTCCCAATGGGTGATACTACCCAGCCAATATTCTGAGCCAACATTGGGTGATGATGAGGAAGATGAGGAGGATGAGGAGGGAGAGGATTTGTTTTTCTGTGCTACCAAGGGGACTCCTATTGCTACAGAGGAGACTCCCAACCCAAGCTTGGATGGGCTGGAGAGGAGGAAGTGGAGGAGGAGGAGGCGAGGCTGCATGAGGAGAAGATGGGTATTGTTCCTCCTGTTGGTGACACAGAACCTTTGTCTGTTTGAAGCTTGGCGCACATAGCACAGTTCATGTGTAAGTGTCTGTTTTAAGACCCTTGCGTGATACACATTTTTGCTAACAACGTACACTAGTTAGCCACCTTTCTCAACTGATGCTACAAGGAGAAATTTTCTTCTCTCCTTTTGGAGTCACAAAGGGATTGCACAATGGAATCCTTTAAAAGGTGCAGTGCTTTTTAAAAGACATTAACAAATAAAACTGAACTATTATACAGTACACAATATGTGCTGAAAATGTAGCTCTAAAAGAGATATTGAAATTATTGCTCTAATATGCAGGTTGTGGAATGCTATTCTATTTTCTCTGTCCCTGATCAAAAATATGTTCTTACACTATTCTCAGCTACTAGGCACTGTATTTGACAGAAATGAAATAGCTCACTGGAACCTGATTAATATTACGTACTTCTTACCACAGGCCAATGTGACTCCAAAACTGATAGGGAGAAGATTAAATAGTGCGTGCTTTCTGTCAAACAGTATTAAATGGTAGTAGTACTGCTTAGAATTTTACAAGGACTATAGGACTGTATTAATTGGTGAGCTTTTGGTGGCACAATCCTACCTAAATGTCAGCACAAAAACAGCAGGGAAAATAGCCTTGTGCATGCTTTGTAGCAGGCAGTAGGAAATGGTTGGACTACTACTTTGTGGAGGGCACTAACCACCTTTTTAGGTGGACTAATGTGGACAGCAGAAGCCAGACTTTGACCCTAAAAACAATGGGGAAATTAGCCTGGTGCATGCTTTGTAGCAGGCAGTTGGAAATGTTCGGAATACTGCTTTGCGGGGGGCACTAAACGCCTTTTTAAGTGGACTAATGTGGAAAGCAGAAGGCAGGCTCTGGCCCCAAAAACAACGAGGACAATAGACCGGTTCTTGAAGAAATAGGCAGCACAAAATGCTAGTACTCTCTGTGCTGGAAAAATAGAGCTTTGCCTCTAACAAGAGCTGTTTTAAGATTGACACTGGAAAAACACTTTAACCTCTTTGTTGTGTGTCTTCAGCTCTGTAAAGCGCTATGTTTTGGTGGTATTATAGAGCTAGTGACAAGCTCCTTTAAACTATCCCTGCTCGAGTATCTCTCCCTTCATGTACTCTGACTTTGTTGTGTGTCTTCAGCTCTGAAAAGAGCTATTTTCTGGAGGTATTGTGGAGCTACTGACCATCTTCTTTAAACTATCCCAGCTTGAGTATCTCTCCCTTCCGACTCTACACTGAGATTGTATACACTGCAGGTAGCCTTGAAAATGGCTTTTGTGTTATCAAGAGGCCTAAACACTCTCTTTAGCAGCTCAGCAATCTCTCCCTATGCTTGTACAACGCAGGCTCCGGATGCATCGTGAGTAAAATGGCGGTGGCAGGGCTTTAATAGACCCTATGACTCTGGGCAGCCAGCCAATCACAGTTAAGCCACAACTAAGATGTCTGCAACATTACTGTGATTGGTTAAGAAACCCAGCATGTTTAGTGGCTGCTAAAGAGACGTCAAAACTGCCCGGCGCGACATCCGAATATAGCGAGTTGAGTACACAAATACTCATAGTATAACGAGTAACCCGAATACAGTTCTATCTGTGCGAATAGTGAATAGTAATGAATACACTCGCTCACCACTAATACTGACCCCATGAATAAAGCTGTCTTATCACTTTTATGACATGGTGAACAGCATAAAATAAAACCAATGCCTGAATTGCTGTTTCTTTTTGATTCTGCCTCACAAAAAGTGAAATAGGAAGCAATCAAAAAATATTATGTGGCCCAATATTGTACCAATAAAAACCTCAACTTATTCTGCAAAAAACAAGCCCTCACATGACTGTCAGCAAAGAAGTAAGAAAAACTACAGCCTTCAAAATTCAGATGCAAAAAACCTTTATTTTGTAAAAAAAACATTTTTAGTGTGACACTAGCCAAACCTAAAAAAAATCATATAAATCTGGTATCACTGTGATCGAACTGACCTGATAAATAGAGCTATTTATACAGCAAGGTGAATGGCGTAAAAATAATAATAAAGTAAATTCTTCAGCTGCTACTGATTACTTTATTCTGCCTCCTAAAGATCACAGTAAGGCACGGCTCATGTTTATCCTGCGCTCAATGCTGAATGCTCACATCAGCGATGAAGTGAAAGGTTGGATTCACATTTGCGTCCAGAACGCAGCATAGCCGAATGCAGCCAAACGCATGCACACCGCGTTCCTATGTTTACCATGGGAGTGCATAGTACCCGCGTTTGGCTGCGCTTGGTTACTGTTGCAATCAGATCCGCATAATTTGTGTGCCTTCCGAACGCAACATGTTGGATTTTTTGTGCGTGGCTGGATGCTTGTTTTGTACGCAAGCAGACAGCCGCGCACAAAGAATGAATGTGAGTCAATGTGTGCGCAGTGCCATCTGCAGGCGAGCACAATGAACGCAGCAGATCGTGACGTAACTCAGAGTTCCTCCCTGATAAATCCCGTTTTGGGGTCTCTCTCTCTTTCCTATGGCAAGGCTGCATTATAATAGTTTCTTATGGACATTATTATGTGAATACATGCAGACAATCGCTGCTGCCTTCGCATAACAATGTCTGCGTTCGGCACTACGTATGCGCATGCGCACCATACGCTGCAGTACCGAACACAAATATGAACCTAAATCTCTGAGAAATCCACTAAATGCCACGATCGATATAGATCACAGACAGATATCTCAACAGAAAATTCGATGTAATGAGGCAAAGGGAGTCAGTTTGAACTCCCATCTGACCTGTGATATCTTTTTACGCATCCATCTTTTTACACATATTTTTAGGCATCTACAAAAGTGCAGACAACCTCAGTTTTGCGCACCTTTGAAAAGAAAGACAAAGCTCAACAGAGGACAAACATAGTCCAGAGTAAAGACCACGTTACACACACAGAGATCTGTTCAGATATTGATCACAGATCTCTGGTTGCAGTGAAATCATGGACACATTGTTCCATTTTGTGGCTGTGTACAAATGGAAAAATGTGTCCATGATTTCACTGCAACCAGAGATCTGTGACCAATGTATCTGTGTGTGTAATGTGGCCTTAACTGATGTCTCATTAGTGAATGGATCCATCTGGGGTTTCACCTGAATCACAAATTTTAGAAACGTAGCTGGAGACCCGTATATAAGTGTTCAGCATAGAGTACAGGATACATTTAAACTGATACAAAATGTTTTGTACCCAAATTGCCAACAATACCATTCAAGTCAATCCATAAAAAACAAGTTCCCACCAAGGTCCGTCATTTGTTAATTGAAATATAGTGGGCTTCCACATAACTGGTATCCCAAAGACTCTGGAATAGTGCAATGCCCCACCCCCCAAAAAAAACAGCAAAACCTGCACTCCCAAATTCAGCTAGGGTCACACTTGGCTGCGTATTTGAGGATGTTTTTGGCAGCCTGCATTTTTGGGCTGTGTTTTTGATGTTAGGTCTGAAGCAGCCTCTAAAAACGCAAGCAAAAACGCATGCGAAAATGCATGGTACCATTTGGTGCCATGCGTTTTTGCATGCGCTTCCCATAGGGCCCCATGTTATAAAAACGTATGCGTTTTTGAAAATCACCAAAAAAGCACAAAAATGCAGCATGCAACGTTTTTTGGTGCTGAGGCAAAAAACGCATCCAAAAAACGCATGGCACTTTGGCCATGCGTTTTTTGCATTGGGGCCTATGGATGCGTTTTTCCATGCGATTTTCGCAAAAGACAAGTGTGAAAAATGCATGGAAAAACGCATCCACAACGCCAATGTTACCCTAACTTTCAAGTGATCCCCTCCTTTTTTGTCCTTTCTGAGCACTATAATGTCTAATGTTTGGCATTGTTTTAGGGAGGAAGCCGCATAATTTATGGGGTGTGTTTCTCCAGAAGCAGGAGCTGGGCAAATGTACTACAAAGTACTGGATACTAAAAGGACTTATTTGCAATTTTTAATAATGCAACATTCACTGCGTTTGACTCCATGACTGTTTTCCAGAGATAAAATTATCACTACAATCCATAGATGGACTCCCAGAGGTGTGTAATTTCCAAAATGTTGTCACTTGAAGGGGTTTCGGCTTTTCTGGCACATGGAGGCTGTGCAAATGGAGTTCGCAAATTGTTTTTGGAAAATCTGTGCTACAAAAATCAAATGGCGCGCCTTACCTTTCAAGCCCTGCCATGCGCCCAAACAGTGGTTTTCTGCCACATATGGAGTATCAGCGCACTCAGGAGAAATTGCACAACAAATTTTGTAGTCCAATTTCTCCTGTTATCCATGTGAAAATGAAAACATTTTGTGGGAAAAATCTAATTTTTTCATTTTCACATTTCGACATTGTAAATTTGTGATTCACCTGTGGGTTCAAGGTGCTCACCAAACATCTAGATAAAATCCTTGGGGGTCTAATTTCCAGAATGGGGTCACTTGTGGAGGAATTCCATTGTTCATGTACTTCATGAGATGAGCGAACCTTTGGAAGCTCAAATTTGGTTCTGTTCATCGAACGTGCAATGTTTGACGAACGGTTCCCTGAACTTCTGAACCCCATTCAAATCAATGGGAGGTAAAATCAAGGGCTTATAAAACACCTTAACCTCCCTGGCGGTATGATTATGTCAGGAATTTTGTGCTAAAAGCGGTACCATTTTTTGGCATGGAAATTTGGTGTTATGTACAGTAGGCCTGCAATTCTTAGTAATTACCTGATCAAAGAAGACTCTAGCCTTCCTAGCGGTATTCCCGAGCCTGACTCGGGGTTAACATTCACTGCCAGAAGCGGTAACCCCGAGTCAAGCTCGGGCTTACCCGCGGTCACGGCAGATGCGGTGAAAAAAATGCATCTGCCGCACTTGCTGCACTTGCCGCATAGCCGCCGCACTTGTGGCGCGGTTGCGGTAATCGCCATAGTAAGTATAGGGGGACTTGCGGCAGATGCGGCAAGTGCGGTTTTGCACTTGCGGCAGATGCGGCAGGTGCGGCAAGTGCGGTTTTTTTCGCGGCCGCACCTGCTGCAAGTGCAAAACCGCACTTGCCGCACCTGCCGCAAGTCCCCCTATACTTACTATGGCGATTACCGCAACCGCGCCGCAAGTGCGGCGGCTATGCGGCAAGTGCGGCAAGTGCGGCAGATGCGTTTTTTTCACCGCATCTGCCGCGACCGCGGGTAAGCCCGAGCTTGACTCGGGGTTACCGCTTCTGGCAGTGAATGTTAACCCCGAGTCAGGCTCGGGAATACCGCTAGGAAGGTTAATAGAGGCCCAAAGGCTGCCAAACACATCTCAAACCATTTTACAGTGGAGGCCCGCTGTTTTGGCACAGACATTAGACATTAGCTTCATACATTATTACCTAGCAAGCTTCAGCACCACTGTTAACCTGAGCATGCTTGCAGGCCGGCTCATGAACTTCAGACATTCTCATTAACTGCAACTGCATTAATTGCAAGTTTTCAGGATTTCCTTAGCATTAAATAGGTGCTAATTTCATCACCTGCTGAGGTGATCATTCCAGCACCTTGTGCAATGCTAAGGAAATTCTGAAAACATGCACTGTTTGAGGAACCTGAGAACTGCACCTGGCCAGTCCTGATCTACTGATGTGTGTAGTGTCTCACATTTCCATACCTCAGACCGTCAGGTCAGAGGCCTGCGCTCGTTCACCAGTCTCTGTACTATGAAAGCACCTGTTTGAAGGAACAGTCCAGCTCACAAGGAGAGAACTAAAAACCTTTACTGTAACACACAGACTAACTCTCAAAAACAAACAATCTACATATCATATACAGTTGTGCCCAAAAGTTTACATATCCTGGCAAATTTTTGCTTTCTTGGCCTTCTTTTAGAGAATATGAATGATAACACAAAATCACTACCTTACCAACCCACCAACATGCCTTTGGCAAGGTCCAGTGAAATGTCTCTCATCATTTTCAGCCATACCCTGGATGGTTGTCACAGTGTTTCCTGGTACTCTGCTGCCAGATGGTCTTGGGGGGTTGCAGGGACTACTCCTCTAGAGGCATTCTCCACCACCATCTACCCTCCAGCACACTCCACCACAGGATAGGACGATGGAGGAATTAAGGGATGATCATGGCCTATAGGATTGACAGGACCAGCTTTAGGAGCACTGACAGGCCCTCTGTGTTCGGGAGCATCTGGCTGGCCAACCAAGAAACATTTGGGCTGCATCCGATGCCAACTTCTCTCCAGGGCGGCCTCCTCCTGCCACTTCTCAAATTGGTCAGCAGTGGCAACCTGACATACGCCAACTGCAAAGCACTTCTTGCTGCCCCATAACTTCATGAAAGTGACCTCTTCCCTGACAAAGGTGGTACGTAGTCTTTGGGGAAGATTGTCATGCAGCAGAGCGGAACTGTTGATGTAGCATTGATGCTTTGTGCCATGTTCAACTATGAATTTATACCCCTTATCCTGCTGTAATGCCACCACTTTGCCTTTGATACATTGGTTGAGGAAGTCATTAGCCTGAAGCCCATGCAACCAGTCCCTGGTGATGGCATCCGCATGTCGAATTTCCTCAAAAAAGGACATAGGAAGATGGGATGTTTGATGCCTTGTCAGATAGTTGCTTGAAGGGGGTATGAGTGACCACATGGCATTGTTCCAGGTGAATGCCTCTGGAGGTGGTGAGGGTTATCCACATGACTGGGAAACAGTGCCTTCTAGGTCCTCCTCATAATGGTCCTGGTGGTATTGCGGAATGGAATCCAGTACCTGTGACACTAGCTAGAGATGGAATCTAGCCAGACATGCTGCAAGATTATGTGCAGTCTGAGATGTGTCACCTGACTGCTGTGACTTGCTCCTCAGGTCCGCATCTGGCATCGGAGCCCAGGATTGGACTTGCACCTCATTGCAGATGAGGCCCAAAGTGGGTAGTGCAGTGGAGCTCTAGCTCGCATATGTCTCCATCTCCTCATCATGATGCCGCTCTGGGTTTGGTTCTTCCAAGCCATCTTCTTCCCCAGGGGTAATTAGAAAGATGACATCCGCTGAGTCCAGGTCAGCCATGACTTGCAAGTGATCCATCTCCAAACTATTTTGTAATACTGTCACGGTACAAAATTGAACTGTAGTAGCAGATGGTGTACCTGCATGACAATGGATATGCACAGGTAAGAGGGCAGGACGATGCTGACACAGTTTTGTGGCATAAGATGTATTTGCTCTCCCTTCTCCCTTCAATTGAGTGACAGGATTCAGACCCGAGCAATCAGTACTGTAGTTGAATATTTGCACAATCTTGTTGACCAATGCCTAGCTCCTGATTAACCCCTCTATGTGATGCTCTATAGTACTAAAATCACTGTCACAAATTCAATTCGCCAGGCCACAAGTTATAACAACTGGGTTGTGGTATGTGGTTAGGTGCAGTCATTATTGAAGCATGACATCTTTGTACGAGACATAATGAAGATGAAAACAAAGTTTATTCAGGTCACCATTCACAATCAATTCATCTGGAATGCTGAGTAAGGCTAGTGAGCACTGGGCACTACAGGAATGTAAGGATAACTGTAATATGAATTATACAAATAACACAGTTATGCACTTGCTAAAAGTCTGTATTATAAATGTATGGCATGAAATGTGAGCACCAATGAGGACAGTGTTGCAAATGTATGTAAAGCTCAATTAAATTAATTGCACTATATTAATAAATAAATAATATTATTAGTGTTATTATTGTGGCTTAAAATAGTGATTGCACATTTTCAATAAGCAATATCCATACTATGGTAAACACCATCAGTGTGAACCGACCTATATGATCATGGATGTGAAGCATATAATGGGCATTTTTTTATATGAATTGCGAACGCATAAGTGTAGAACAGATGGCCTTGCATGCTGCTGATCCTCTGCAATAATAAAGGTTTGCTTTCCCCCAAAAATAATGATAATAAAAAAAATAATAAAATATTCAAAAGAAATCCCTAAAAAATATTAAACTCTCTTAAACGGATGTTTTTTTTAATCAAGTGGTTTTTATTTGAAATTTCAATGAACAGAGAAAATTACATCCCAATAAAAAGTGAACATCAACTTATATATACCAAGCAATATAACCAATCTTACATCATATAACCCCTTCCCACCTCCTCCCCCCAACCACTCCTATTTGTCATATTACAAGCAGCAAACAAGACATCACACAGTAGATCATAAAACACAACATGCCACAATATTTTCTAAGGCACTAAATCAGAAGGCTATGGGCCCGTAGAAGGGTGTATCCTTTCTCTTAGAAGGGTAGCTAAAGCTAGACCCGGATAGTCGATCCAACCACCCCACACATTCTCAACTGCGTATGTTGTCCTTTCTTAACATACATGTTCTGTTCCATCAAAACAATAAAGTTAATTTTATTAACTAATTCTTGTCTGACTGGCGATTTGTCATCCAAACAGTGGGCTGCTATAAGTTTTCTGACAGCATACAGGATTCTAGCTATAGTTAATTTTCCCCAGTCATCAATGGCAACGTCCTCCATGCACCCCAGTACACAAGTCAGCGGGTTCCTTGGAATGTCCACCCTTGTTACTTCCTGTGTTAAGGGTCTGCACCCAAAAGCTCTGCAAGCTAGGGCAGGACTACGTCATATGCAAGAGTTCCGCCCCATCCTCAGAGCAGCATGGACAACAGGAATCCCCGCGAAATTCTGCCCTTTTCATCCAGATCGGAGTCCTGTACACCCTATGGATTAAATAGAGTTTTGACACTCTCCTGGCCCCACTCATAGAAACTCTGGCAATAAATTGTAGTATATCCTCCCACTAAGAGTCCAAAATTGGTCCCATGTCCGCCTCCCATTCCTCTCTGAACGCAGCTGGGTGTCTTTGGAGAAGTGAGTCCAAGAACCCCCTATATATAAGGGTGATAAATTCCCTGGTGCCCCTCAGAGACCCAATAAGATTCACCAAATAATCTGATTGCACCACTATTTGTGATATTTTAACTTGTCGAATAATAGCGTGCTGCAGCTCTAGGTATTTGAAAAATAAGGATTGACTTAAAGGGAACTCCTTCCTGAGCTCCTCGAAGTTTTGAGTATGCCACCAACAAACAGCTGCGATGCAAACCATATCCCTACACGTCTCCACTGGCCAAATCCCCTCAAGCATAGCAAGTCCACCAACCTAGGGTCAAACCAGATCGATGTGCAGCGCAAAAACTCTGTTGTGCCCCTCTTAAAACGGATGTAAGCTTCCTGGACTTGCCAGCTGCTGCCACATCTGGCACTGTTTTTAAAATTAACACCTTGCAGGTGTCAAAAACACTTGCAAAATCCAGGAAGCTTAAAAAATGTATTTAAAGCTCCAAAAAACTCTACACCTTGATACAAGCTGGTAGACCCGATGGCTGGGGACACTCCGAACCTTTGGTTAGGTGTTGTTCTCAGCCAGCGATTCGCCTGGTGAGTGTTTTGGGCATAAATAAACATGAAAAGTTTTAGAGCCACTTTCAAACTTTTTCCTGAGGAAAGCCATGTTCACCAACTTTTGGGGAAAGCATTCGGGTTCCTGATCCCCGAGACGAATCGACTATGTTCTTGCCAAATTTGAAATTGGCAAACATGTTTGAGCAAAGTTTGCTCATCACTAAACATGACACCCACAGATCATTCCGTCTGCTCTTCAAAACATCACTTCTTCTCTTTCAAGCCATGTCGTGCACCCAAACAGTGTTTTTTTTTTTTACCACATATAGGGTATCATTGTACTCAGGAGACATTGCACAACAAATTTTGGATTTAATTATTTCATGTTGTCATTGGGAAAATGAAACAGTGGCGCTAAAGAAACAAACTTTTGGAAAAAATGTACCTTTGCAATTGCACGACTCAATGTTATACAATTCTGTGAAGCATCTGGTGGTTCAAAGTCTAGACAAATTCCTTTACGGATCTATTTTCCAAAATGGGGTCACTTGTGGGGTGCTTGCACTGTTACAGCGCACAAAAACAGTGGATTTCCACCATATACGCGGAGTCAGCGTACTCCGGAGAGGTTGCACAACAAATTTTAGTATCCATTTTCTCCTGTTACCCTTGTGAAAATGAGAAAAATTGGCACTAAACATTTTTTGGAAAAAAATGTACTTTTTCATTTTCACGGCTCAACAGTATAAAATCCTGTGATGTATTTGGGCGTTCAAAGTGCTCACCACACATCAAGATAAAATCCTTGGGGAGTCTAATTTCCAAAATGGGGTCATTTGGGGGTTTCCACTGTTTAGGTACATCAGAGGCTCTCCATACTCAACATGGTGTCAGCTAATGAATAAAGCAAATTTTCTATCCAAAGAGCCAAATGACGCTTCTGAGCCCTGCCTTGCGCCCAGTGATTTTTGGCTACATATTGGGTCTCTGTGTAGTCGGGAGAAATTACAAAATAAATTTTATGGTCTATTTTTCCCTATTAACTTGTGAAAGTACAATATTTGAGGCTAAAGTAACAGTTTTATTGGAAAAAGTAACATTTTAATTTTTTCCTTCAACATTGCTTTAGTTCCTGTGAAGTACCTGAAGGGTTAATAAGCTTCTTTAATGCGGTTTTGAGAAGTTTGAGTGGTGCAGTTTTTTAGAGTGTTGTCACTTTTGGGTATTTTCTGTTACATAGGCACCTCAAAATCACTTCAAATGTGATGTGGTCCCTAAAAAAGTGGCTTTGTAAATGTTATTGGAAAAATGAGAAATTGCTGATAAACTTTCAACCCCTCTAACTTCCTGGAAAAATTTAATTTGTTTCCAAAATTGTGCTGATGTAAGGCAGACACATAGTAAATGTTATTTTTTATTTAATATGTGTGACATTACGCTCTGATTTATTGGTATAAAATTTCAAAGTTTGAAAATTGCAAAATTTTTGCATACTTTCTGATTTTCTCACAAATAAACGCAAAAATGTATTGTCCTAAATCTACCTCTAAAGGCCGATTTAAACGTGTAGATATTGCTAACGATATTGATGCAACGTCACTGGTTTTGTGACGTTGCAGCGACCTCGTAGCGACGTCGCAGCGTGTGACACGTACCAACGACCAGCGATTAGCTCGCCATTTTTCGATCGTTGGTCTGCCGCTGGACGACCAGCATCGGCGTGTGAGTCAGCGGGAGACCATCGATCAACAAGCTCCCAGTGCCACACAGCACACACTGGGAGCTGGTAACCAGGGTAAACATCTGGTAACTAGGCACAGCACTCTGCTTAGTTACCCAATGTTTACCCTGGATACCAGCGTTCTCGCTGGTCCTGATCGATGCTGAGTCTGCCTGTGTGACAGCTCACCAGCGATCAGAAAGCGACATTCCAGCGACCCCGATCGTTGGTCGGGTCGCTGGGACATTGCAGCGTGTAACCAGCCTTAATGTTAAGTTCAATATGTCACGAGAAAACAATCTCAGAATCACTGAGATCCATTAAAGCTTTCTAAAAGGTATAACCTCATAAAGTGAGACTGGTCAGAATTGCAAAAAATGGCCTGGTCATTATTATTATCATTATTTTTATTTATATAGCGCCATTAGTTCCATGGCGCTTTACATGTGTATGGGCAGAACAAGGACGAGAACATAAAATAACAACAATTAAATCATACAGGTATACTAGGGCAGAGATCCTGTCCACAAAGGCTCACAGTCTATAGGGGATGGGTGGGAGACAGTAGGAGGAGGAGAGGTGAGGGTGAGATGGTGCAGCAGATTAGGTCTCATTGTGGGTTGTAGGTTTGAAGGAAAAAGTGGGTCTTCAGGTTTTTCTTGAAAGTTCCCAGGGTCGGGGAGTGTCTGATGTGGTGTGGTAGAGAGTTCCAGAGTATGGCGGATGCACGAGAGAAGTCTTGTATGTGGTTGTGGGAGGTGGAGATGCGGGGGGAGAGGAGGAGGAGTTCTTGAGAGGAGCACAGATTGCGTGAGGGGAGGTATCGGGAGACCAAGTTGGAGATGTATGGAGGGGACAGGTTGTGGATGGCCTTGTATGTCAGGGTTAGGGTTTTGAACTGAGATCTCTGGGAAGTAGGGAGCCAGTGGAGGGCTTGGCAGAGGGGGGAAACGGGGGAGTAACGGGGCAACAGGTGGATGAGTCGTGCAGCAGAATTGAGGATGGTTCGGAGGGGTGCAAGGGAGGAAGCGGGGAGGCCGGTGAGCAGGAGATTGCAGTGGTCGAGGCGGGAGATGAAAAGAGCATGGACAAGTGTTTTGGCAGTGTCATGGTCAATTAAGGAGCTGATCCATGAGATGTTTTTAAGCTGGAGTTGGCAGGAGGTGGCGAGGGCCTGGATGTGTGGTTTGAAGGAGAGGGAAGAGTCGAGGCACTTGGCGTGGGGACGGGTGAGAGTATGCAGTCGTTGACAGTGATGAATAGGTCGGGTGGGGGGGAGAGCGATTTGGGGGGAAGATGATGAAATCGGTTTTGTCCATGTTGAGCTTGAAGAAACGAGCGGAGAAGAAGGATGAGAGTGCGGAATTTTGGATAGTAGGGAGGTGATGTCAGGGCCAGAGAGGTAGAGCTGGGTGTCGTCAGCGTATAGGTGGTATTGGAGGCCGTGGGACTCAATGAGTTGGCCTAGGCCGAGGGTGTAGATGGAGAAGAGTAGTGGTCCCAGGACTGAGCCTTGGGGAACTCCAACTGATAGGGGGTAGGGCGAGGAGTAGGTGTGGGAGTGGGTGATGCTGACGGTCCAGTTTTGTTAGGTAAGAGGAGATCCAGGAGAGGGCTAGGTCAGCGATGCCAAGAGATCCTAGAATTTGAAGCAGAAGGGAGTGGTCGACTGTGTCGAAGGCAGCAGAAAGGTCTAGAAAGAGGAGGATGGAGTAGTGTCGCTTGCTCTTGGTGGTCAGTAGGTCATTGGTGACTTTGGTTAGGGCTGATTTGGTGGAGTGGTGGGCTCGGAAACTGGATTGCAGGCAGTCAAAGAGGGAGCACGAGCAGAGATGGGAGAACAGTTTGGAGTAGACAGGTTGCTCAAGCAATTTTGAGGCGAAGGGGGGTAGAGATATGGGACGACAGTTGGAGACTTTTGCGGGGTCGAGGAAAGGTTTTTTGAGGATGGGTGTGATGAGGGCATTTTTTAAGGCTGAGGGGAAGACACCGGTATTAAGTGATATGTTGAAGAGATGGGTTAGGGTGGGGATGGGGACTGTGGTGAGTTTAGGGATGAGATGGGAGGGGAGAGGGTCGAGGGCACAAGTGGTGAGGTGTGATCGTGCTAGAAGGGAGGAGAGGTGCTCTTCTGTCATGGAGGAGAAGTTGGTTTTGTTCAAGGGGGGTTGGGCGATAGAGGGGGAGGGCTGAGGGCATTGGGAATCAAAGCTTTCTATGATTTTGTCGATCTTCTGTTTGAAAAAGCTGCAAAGTCGTCGGTGGAGATGAGAGGAGAGGGAGGGGGTGCGGGGGGACAGAGTAGAGCGTTAAAAGTTATGAAAAGTTGCTTGGGATTGTGGGAGAGGGTGCTTATGATAGAAGAGAAGAAAGCTTGTTTTGCGGCAGTCAGTGCAATCTTGAAGTCGATGAGGGACTGTTTGCACAAGGCGAAGTGTGCTGAGGAGTTGGATTTCTTTCATCTCCGTTCAGCTACCCTAGACATCAGTCGAAGTAGGGTCATTAAGGTCAAAACAGGCTGGGGGGTGAAGGCGTTAAATTTGTTTCAGGAATAGTTTTCAGGAGGGATTCATTATCAGAAGCAGGATTACAATGAATGTTAATACCTAAGTGCACAGCTGATAACACAGGATCTATCAATCACAATAGGTGAAGTCACAGTTGACCCTCCTCCTCTCTTCACAGTGACATCTGCATTAGTTCATTAGACACTTCAATACAAATGATAAGGTCAACCTCTGTCCATTGCGGCCTATGTACATATGGTGTTATACTGCAAGGTTTCTATTTTTCATTTTTAGTACAGATAGTACTATGTAAAAAAAATTACCATAAATTAAAAAAATGCATTTAATATAAAAATTTGATTTACGGTAATCAATAGTCATTGTCTAATGAAAGCTTCCCAAAAACACACATTTTCACACCATTTGGAATAAGGTACTGCAATCAATCGTCTCCTATGACCATCAACAAGGTTCTTACACATCTCAACAGAAATTTTGGACCACTCTTTTTTTGTAAACTGCTTCAGGTCTCTCATATTGGAAGGGTGCCTTCTCCCAACAGAAATTTAAGATCTCTCCACTGGTGATTAATGGGATTAAGAGCCGGACTCATTGCTGGCCACTTCACATTTCTTCAGCGTATTTGTCTCCATCCATGTCTGGGTGCTTCTTCAAGCATGTTTGGGGTCATTGTCATACTGGAAGACTGATGACCTAAGATGCAAACCCAGCTTTCTGATATTGGGCAATACATTGCAACCCAAAATCCTTTGGTAATCTTCAGATTTTATGATGCCTTGCACACAGTCAAAACAAGAAAAAAAAGCAGCACTCTCTGACATGTAATATGAACAGCTGCAATACTGAACATGACACATTGCAACAAACAGGCCTGATCCACATCTAATGGTGGCTTCACACCTGGCGACATCGCTAGCGACATCGCCGAAAAAGTGAGGTATCAGCGATGTCGCTAGCGACGTCGCGCTGTGTAAACGAGCGGCGCGACCGCGTTTTATCGCCGGTCGCAGGTTGACAGGTTTATGGGAAGAACCGTAAACCTGTCAACCGGCGACCTGCGATAAGGCTGGATTGCGCCGTGTGACATCGCGAGAGCGATGTCGGCGGCGATCCAGCCTATACCGCAGCGTTGCTGCGGATCGCTCGCTGGGCTAAGCCCAGCCCAGCGAGCGATGTCACCGCCCGCATCGCTGCGGTGTCGCCGGCCGCAGCGATGCTGTGTGACAGCTGCCCAGAGATGTCGGAACCGAGCGGGCACCCGCGCATAGCTTCCGACATCGCTGGCCAGGTCGTGCTGTGTGACGGCACCATAAGGTTGGTGTGCGTTTTGCTAAATTTGCTTTCTAGGCGTTTTTTACCGCTGAAAAAGCATTAAAAACGCTAGCGTTTTTTCCCCCATTGATTTAAATGGGAACGCATGTAAAAACGCACGCAAAAAACGCATGCAAAACGCATGTGCGTTTTCAAAAACTGCAAAACGCATGCGTTTTTTTCCAACGCAGCACAAAACATCTTCCCCGACGTTTTGGGCAGCGTTGGCAAAAACACATGCAATTTGCGTTTTTGAAAACGCACATGCGTTTTGCATGCGTTTTTGCATGCGTTTTTACATGCGTTCCCATTGAAATCAATTGTTGAAAAAACACTAGCGTTTTTAATGCGTTTTCTGTGGTAAAAATGCCTAGAAAGCAAATTTAGCAAACCGCACACCAACCTTAGATGTAAAAACACCCACAGACAGCTGCACTCTGAAATACTGAGGCTGGCTTCACATCACGGTTTCTGCCTGTCCATCTGCATCCTGTAATTTGCAGGAGCAGACGGACCGGCAGGGATATGTTGAAAGGGAAGTAAAAAAATGGCAATAATACCTCCAGATTCAGTTCTTCAATGTATTCGGCTTTCTAACAGAAAAGCTGCAGCAAGATCTGCAGCCATAGGAGATTATGCTAATGTCAGTCCAGAAAGAGAGAGACAGAGACAGAATATCCAGGATGGAAAAATGGTCCGGGAGGAGTTGTGGATTTCCTCTGAGTATGCTCAGTACCTAAAACCGTATTCGGGAAATGATCCTGTTTTTTCCCCGATCCGGCTCCATAGACCGCCTTGTTAACCGGACCAGTCCAGTTATGTCCGATGCGCCAAAAAACAGTGCAGTCTACGATTTTGGGAATGGTGAAAAACAGGACAAAAATGAATCCAGAACTGAATACACTAAAACAGATTGCCATATATGAGCAATCTGGCACCATAGGGATGCATGGGAGGCTAAACAGGATCCTGTTCTGTCGTTTTCAAAACAGAAAGACCAGGATGCCAAACAACGTGGTGTGAAGCCAGCCTAAGGCATGCAGTTCTAAATATAAAAGAATGTAGAATAGCATTATAGCTAAGAGGATGTATGAAAAAAGAGAAACATAGTTTGTAAATATGGGAATATCTATAACCACCCAGTAGCCACGACTTTTTCTGGGTTTAAAAACTGCAGCACTGCCTCGGTTAAGCGGCAACAGGCTGTGCTGAAGCTAATATGCGTAGGTGTCAAACCCCACAACGCTGAAGAGTTGTGGACAGCTCTAAAAGAGCAGGCAGATCACTGGCTCACACCGCTGAACCTACAGCCAGGCATGGTCATGTGTGACAATGGCTTGAATCTTGTGGCGGCTCTGAGGCGAGGCGAGCTGACACATGTTCCATGCGTGGCCCTTGTGCTCAACCTCGTGGTTCAGCGGTTTATTAAATCCTACCCGGAGCTGTCTGATCTGCTCGTTAAAGTACGCCGCCTGTGTGCCCATTTTAGAAAGTCACCTACTGCTTCTGTCGGCCTTGGCGTCTTTCAGCGGCGTTTGCAGCTTCCGGCTCCCAGACTGGTGTGTGATGTCCCCACGCATTGGAATTCCACACTGCACATGTTGGTCAGGATTTGTGAGCAGAAGAGGGCAGTTGCTGAGTACCAGCATCAACTAGGCCGTCAGTATATGGTTCAAACTCCACACATAAGACTTCAGGAGTGGACATGGATGTCCGAAATATGTACCTTCCTCCAAAACTTTGAGGACTCCACCAAGATGGTGAGCGGCGATGACGCCATCATTAGCGTCACCATCCCGCTTCTCTGTCTTCTAAAACGCTCTCTGCTCAAAATCAAAGATGATGCATTGCAGACGGAGCACAATGAGTTGCAGCAAGAAACCGTACAGGGTGATTACACACAGCCCAGCCTCATCTCATCCCATCGTGCATTGGAGAACTATGACGAGGAGGAGGAGGATGAAGAAATAGAGCTACTCTCATGCGGAATTGACGGTAATACATGTACAACCGTCAGACCGTCGGTTCAGCGTGGATGGCCAGAGGATAGGGGAGAGGAGGAGGAGGAGGATGAGGCCAGCATGGCCAGTCATGCTGTTGGTGAGGACCCTGAAGTCTTGCCTGTTAACAGTCTTGCGCACATGGCTGACTTTATGTTACGCTGCCTGTCTCGTGACCCTCGCATTATCAACATCTTGGCGGACACTCATTACTGGTTGGTGACACTTTTAGACCCACGCTACAAGGAGAACTTTATTTCTCTTATTCCCAAGGCGGAGAGGTCTACAAAAATGCTGCAGTACCAGAAAGCCATAGTCGCGGAATTAGTAAAAAAATTCCCTTTTGAAAAAGCTAGTGGCAGAGGTCACGATTCGGTGGACAACCAAGGCGTCCGGCCGAGAGAGGCACAAGTCCAATCCAGCAGAGATAGGGGAACACTCTCAAAGATCTGGGACACTTTTCTCAGCCCCTCCAGTACCACACCCTGAGGTGTGGGGTAGTGTCACAAGGACAGCAAAGTTTGCCAAGATGCTAAGGGAGTACCTTGCCGATCGTACTAAAGTGCTCCTACACTCCTCTGTGCCTTACAATTATTTGGCATCCAAGCTGGACACGTGGCAGGAATTGGCTCTCTACACCTTGGAAGTCCTGGCGTGCCCTGCCACTAGCGTTTTGTCAGAGCGTGTTTTTAGTGCCGCATGTGGAATCATTACAGATAAACACACCCGCCTGTCAACTGAAAATGCTGACAGGCTGACTCTGATCAAGATGAACAAGGGTTGGATTGGGCCTGATTTCACCACACCACCACCAAATGATAGCGGAATTTAAATTTTGTGCCGGTAGATTGCCATGCACCTCCGCACACCCACACATCAGTACACACTTCATGTCTTTGGCTACTTGCTGTACTGCTCCTCCTTCTCCTCATCCGACACCATCATATGATCAGTGTGACCGTGGTTCATGATGCCACAAAAACATAATTTTTTTACATCATATTTTTGATGATGATGACCCTAACCGTTCAAAAGTTAGGCATTAGTTTCATGTATACCCCTAGGGGTAAATGTTTTAGTCCATGCTTACAGAAAGGGCATTACAAGTACAGGAGAGCTCCTTTGTAATGGGAACAATTTTTAGAGGCTCTCCTCCATGTTTTTTCCCAGGGGCATCGCAATGCCTCCCAATTTTTGGCAGCCCTTCTTAGGGCAATCCTACAAAAGACCCACTTCCTGAAAATGGGCACATTATTTAAAGAGGCCTTCATGTACGTCCCTTCCCAGGGGCATTGTGGTGACTCCCAAAGTTTAGCAGCCCTGCCTAGAGCAATACTACAAAAGACCCACTTCCTTACAATGGGCACATTATTTAAAGAGGCCCTCATGCACGTCTCTATCCAGGGGCATCAGAGTGCCACACAGTTATTGGCTTCCCTGCCTAGGGCAATACTACAAAAGTCCCACTTCCTTAAAATGGGCACATTATTTAAAGAGGCTCTCATGCACGCCTCTATCCAGGGGCATTGTGGTGCCTCCCAATGTTTAGCAGCCCTGGTTAGGGCAATCCTACAAAAGACCCACTTCCTTAAAATGGGCACATTATTTAAAGAGGTCTTCATGTACGTCTCTATCCAGGGGCATGGGAGTGCCACACAATTTTTGGCTGCCCTGCCTAGGGCAATACTACAAAAGACCCACTTCCTTACAATGCGCACATTATTTAAAGAGGCCTTCATGCATGCCTCCATCCAGGAGCATCAGAGTGCCTCCCAACTTTTGGCAGCCCTGGCTAGGCCCATCCTACAAAAGACCCACTTCCTTTTAATGGGCACATTATTTAAAGAGGCCTGCATGGACGTCTCTTCCCAGGGGCATGGGAGTGCCACACAATTTTTGGCTGCCCTGCCTAGGGCTATACTACAAAAGACAAACTTCCTTATAATGGGCACATTATTTAAAGAGGCCTTCATTTACGTCTCTTCCCAGGGGCATGGGAGTGCCACACAATTTAAAAAAAAAAAAATCTTTCATATAATCCAAAAAACTAACATACACCAACTCTGTCTCACAATTGGGTATGAGCCCTTAACATTTTTTCCATGAAAATCCATTTTGTTTTCATTTTGTAACGTTTTCTTGACAGTCCGTAAAAGTGGCGTAATAGTCTGACAACATTGTTCACAGCAGTGACCTTGGGGTCTGAAATGCTTACAGGGGTCTTCCCCATGCTGTCCCCATGTCATTTGAGCACTGTTCTGATACTATTGTGACATTTTTAGGGTTTTTCCATGCTGCTGGGGGTCATGCCAGAAAAATACTCGTGTCTCCCATAGGATAACATTGGACTCGGTGCTCGGGCCGAGTACACGAGTATCTTGGAATGCTCGGCCCGAGCTTCGAGCACCTGAGCATTTTAGTACTCGCTCATCTCTAGCGTTAATGCATGCGTTAACGCAGTTGCCTATATGTGCCATGCGTTAACGCATGCGTTTCCCATAGGGCCCCATGTTAAAAAAACGCATGCGTTTTTTTAAACAACCCATGCATTTTTTTACAGCACCCAAAAAACGCTGCATGCAGTGTTTTTTGGAATGGTGAAAAAAAACACGTGTAGTTAAAAAATTAACAGCTAAAAATTGCAGAGAAAGCCAAAAATGATGGTATGTGTGAACAAGGCCTAAGGCTAACAGGGGAGGGGTGTACTGGCAATAATATAAACAAGAAAAAACTGCAGCACTCCCTGACGTGTTATGTGAACAGGTGTAATGCTGAACATAACGTATTATAATAAAAACATAGCTGCACTTTGAAGTACTAAGGCTGGGTTCCCATTTGCGTTTGTGAATGCAGCGTTTAGAACGCAGACAAACGCGTGTGCACTGCGTTCCTATGTTTAACATGGGAATGCAAAGTAGCTGCGTTTAGCTGCGTTCGGTTGCAGTTGCGTTCAGATGTGCATAATTTGTGCTCTCTCCTCTGCTCTCCAAACACAACATGTTGCATTTTTTGTGCATTCGTGGGTGCTTGTTTTATCTGCAAGCGCCCGCAAGCGCACAAAAAAATGCATGGATCTCAATGGATCCCCAGTGTCCTTCGCATCACAGTGCAGGATAACACTGTAGATCACATTGAAATCTCTCCCGGTGGCCTCCGCTGATCTCCTGGGAGATCAGCGTCGGCCACCAGGAGATCAGCTGAAGCAGCTGCTGATCTCCTCTCCTGGCCGCCGCTAATCTCCCGGCGGTGTCGGCGTGGGAGAAACAGCTGATCTGACAGCTGTTTAAATCCCACCTCTTCGGTGTCGGTGCGGGAGATTTAGGCTAGGGTCACACATCTGTTTTTTTTTTTTTAAAACCTGATCCAGTTTTGAGCTTTTAAAAAGCTCAAAACCAGATCAGGAAACACTCCTCATAGGAGCCTATGATAAAAAACGGATTGCTTCACAAGCAATCCGGTTACCGCCTCCGACTCTGCAGCCTGTGTGAAAAATCATGCAGGCTGCAGTTTTCGGAGCAGTTGAAACATCCTCAATGCGGGAACCGGATTGCTCAGGATGTGTAGTCCTGAGCAATCCGGTTACCGCATATGCTTTGCTTATCCCGGCTGCTGCCAGGATAAGCAAAGTCTTCTCTGTGTTTTGTAACTTTTACTTTTATTATTAAATGTTGCTATAATGTCTCTAGGGGGTGCCCACTCCCCCTAGAGACCTTCCACCCACTCAGGTGGGCATATAATGCTTTAAGCACTTATGTACAGCAGCCTACTCCTGTCAGCTGCTGTACAGTTTTATCAATGAAGGCACCGGGCTCCTCTGAGAGCAGCGCGCATACTATAGCTATTGTAGCTATAGTATGCACGCTGCTCTCAGAGGAGCCCGACGCCTTCATTAATAAAACTGTACAGCAGCTGACAGGAGTCGGCTGCTGTACATAAGTGCTTAAAGCATTATATGCCCACCTGAGTGGGTGGAAGCTCTCTAGGGGGAGTGGGCACCCCCTAGAGACATTATAGCAACATTTAATAATAAAAGTAAAAGTTTTACCACACACAGAACAGTTTGCTCATCCCTGCGGCAGCACTACACATCCTGAGCAATCCGGTTCCCGGATTGCTGGTTGTCAGAAGCCAATTGCGTTCACCGCATCCGGATCTGGATGCAGTAAACACAATTCTATATTTAAGTGTGACCCTAGCCTTAAACAGCTGTCAGATCAGCTGTTTGTTCAAATGTCCCGCGCCGACACTGCCCGGAGATCAGCGGTGGCCGGGAGGAGGAGATCTCTGCTGCTGATCTCTGCCTCCCAGCTGCTGCCGAGATCGCTGATTGGCTGGCCGGACGCCATACTGATGTGAACACATGCAGAGATTCTCCGCTGCGTTCACATCAGTACGGCAGTGTTTGCAATACGTTTGCGTCTGCATGCCCTCTGCCTAAGACATGGAATTCTGAATATAAAAGAATATAAAATGGCATTATAGCTAAGGAGATATATGAAAAAAATGAGACACTTAACGTATAAAGATAGCAGTATCTATAACCTACCAGTATCTTTATTGTAAAGAGTGTCTCTGGGTTTAAAAACCCAGTCAAGGTACCCAGTGCCAGAGACAGAAAAACAACCACAAAATGTAATTGAACCCCAACCATATTTGACTGTAGGTACTGTGTTCTTTTTTTTTGTAGGCATTATTTTCTTTTTGCTAAACAGTAGAATAAAGTGCTTTACTGAAAAGCTCTGTCTTGATCTCATGTATCCACAAGAGGCTTTCCCAAAAGGATGTTGGCTCACTCATGCTCATTTTGGCAAACTGTAGTTCTGCTTTTTTATGATTTTGTGTCAGAGGTGGGTTCTTTCTGGGTTTCCTCCATAGTTCTACATTTCAGTAAAATGTTGATGGATAGTTTGCACTCACACTGATGCACCCTGAACCTGCATTTCAACTGGCATTTCCTTGGAACTTGATTTGGGTGGCTTATTCACCATAAGTACTATCCTGCATTGCAACCGTTCATCAATTTTTCTCTGCCGTCCACGTCCAGGTAGATTATCATTATTGTCATAGGTTGTAAACCTCTTGAAAATGTTGCACACTGGAACATCAAGATCTGTGAAGATGGATTTATACAACTGCTGGCAAAAATTATGGAATCGCCGTGCTCGGAGGATGTTCATTCAGTTGTTTAATGTTGCAGAAAAAAAGCAGATCACAGACATGGCACAAAACTAAAGTAATTTCAAATGGTAACTTTATGGCTTTAAGAAACACTAAAAGAAATCAAGATAAAAAATGTGGTATCAGTAAGCGTTACTTTTTTTCAGACCTAGCAGAGGGAAAAAATTATGGAATTACTCAATTCTGAGGAAAAAATTATGGAATCATGAAAAACATACACAAAAGAAGACTCCAATGCATTACTAGTATTTTGTTGCACCACCTCTGGCTTTGATAACAGCTTGCAGTCTCTGAGGCATGGAATTAATGAGTGACAAACAGTACTCATCATTAATCTGGCTCCAACGTTCTCTGATTGCTGTTGCCAGATCAGCTTTGCAGGTTGGAGCCTTGTCATGGACCATTTTCTTGAGAGCGAGAGAGCGAGAGAGCGAGAGAGCGAGAGAGCGAGAGAGAGAGAAATAGATACATAGATAGATAGATAGAAAGAAAGAAATAGATACATAGATAGATAGATAGATAGATAGATAGAAATAGATAGATAGATATAGTTACATAGATAGATAGATAGAAATAGATAGATAAATAGATAGATAGATAAATAGATAGAGATAGATAAATAGATAGATAAATAGATAACAAGAAAAAAACTGCACAGCACTCAAAGACAAATGTGAACTGGTGCTAGCAAAGCTGCAGGGTTATATAATATGAAAAAGATCCTTGCAGCACACAGCTACTACCAATGATGTACATAAGCTACTAGCTTTATATATTTGAGGAAAAAGTTTAAAAACTTACGTTTTTTTCAAAAAACTCAAAAATCTCCAATTTTTTATTTAATTCTGAAGCTCTTGGTACATACATTGGCCAATGTCTGTTTGCTCATCAACTGCGACAAAGTGACTTCAGGTTCTGATGAGTCCTACGCTGATATCCCTATCCTCCTTGTCCGCTTCCCCACTACTAAGTGGGCAGACACCATCTAGACCCTCCATCACCTGTAGGTAATGAGGGTGCACATTGCAGCATGGATCCTGCAACTCCATATGATAAATAACAAGAAAAAAACTGCACAGCACTCAAAGACAAATGTGAACTGGTGCTAGCAAAGCTGCAGGGTTATATAATATGAAAAAGATCCTTGCAGCACACAGCTACTACCAATGATGTACAATGTATGTACCAAGAACTTCAGAATTAAATAAAAAATTGGAGATTTTTGAGCTTTTTGAAAAAAACGTAAGTTTTTAAACTTTTTCCTCAAATATATATATAGCTAGTAGCTTATGTACATCATTGGTAGTAGCTGTGTGCTGCAAGGATCTTTTTCATATTATATAACCCTGCAGCTTTGCTAGCACCAGTTCACATTTGTCTTTGAGTGCTGTGCAGTTTTTTTCTTGTTATTTATTATGTGGAGTTGCAGGATCCATGCTGCAATGTGCACCCTCATTACCTACAGGTGATGGAGGGTCTAGATCAGGGGTCTCAAACTCCAGGCCTCGAGGGCCGCACACAGTGCAGGTTTTCAGGATTTCCGTAGTTTTTGACAGTTGGTATTCAAATTACCAACTGTCAAGTTCTAAGGAAATCCTGAAAACCTGGACTGTGTGCGGCCCTCGAGGCCTGGAGTTTGAGACCCCTGGTCTAGATGGTGTCTGCCCACTTAGTAGTGGGGAAGCGGACAAGGAGGATAGGGAAATCAGCGTAGGACTCATCAGACCTTGAAGTCACTTTGTCGCAGTTGATGAGCAAACAGACATTGGCCAATGTATGTACCAAGAACTTCAGAATTAAATAAAAAATTGGAGATTTTTGAGTTTTTTGAAAAAAACGTAAGTTTTTAAACTTTTTCCTCAAATATATAAAGCTAGTAGCTTATGTACATCATTGGTAGTAGCTGTGTGCTGCAAGGATCTTTTTCATATTAGATAAATAGATAGATAAATAGATAGAGATAGAGAGATAGATAGATAGATAGATAGATAGATAGATAGATAGATAGATAGATAAATAGATAGATAGAGATAGAGAGATAGATAGAGAGATAGATAGATAGATAGATAGATAGATAGATAGATAGATAGATAGATAGATAGATAGATAGATAAAGAGATAGAGATAGATAGATAGGTGAGTCTTTGCAGCCACGGTAAGTCCGGCGACAGCCGAGCGCCGTGGCCGAAAATCGAACCAAGGGCCCGGCCATGCATTGTTGGAAACACCGCTATGTATCTCTATGGGAAGTGAGGCGCTATTCTGATTGGTCGCTGTGTGCTGCCGGCGACCAATCAGAATAGCGCCTCACTTTGAGCGGTAAATTTGAAACTCAAAGTTGTCCATTATATGTCTATGGGAAGTGAGGCGCTATTCTGATTGGTCGCCGTCAGCACACAGCGACCAATCAGAATAGCACCTCACTTCCCATAGAGATATAATGGACGAATTTTCATCCATTATATCTCTATGGGAAGTGAGGCGCTATTCTGATTGGTCGCTGTGTGCTGGCGGCGACCAATCAGAATAGCGCTTCACTTTCAGCGGTAAATTTGAAACTCAAAGTCGTCCATTATATCTCTATGGGAAGTGAGGCGCTATTCTGATTGGTCGCTGTGTGCTGGCGGCGACCAATCAGAATAGCGCCTCACTTTCAGCGGTCAATTTGAAACTCAAAGTCGTCCATTATATGTCTATGGGAAGTGACGCGCTATTCTGATTGGTCGCCGTCAGCACACAGCGACCAATCAGAATAGCGCCTCACTTCCCATAGAGATAAAATGGACGAATTTTCGTCCATTATATCTCTATGGGAAGTGAGGCGCTATTCTGATTGGTCGCTGTGTGCTGGCGCGACCAATCAGAATAGCGCCTCACTTTCAGCGGTAAATTTGAAACTCAAAGTCGTCTATTATATCTCTATGGGAAGTGAGGCGCTATTCTGATTGGTTGGCGGCAGCACACAGCGATCAATCAGAATAGCGCCTCACTTCCCATAGAGATATAATGGACGAATTTTCGTCCATTATATCTCTATGGGAAGTTAGGCGCTATTCTGATTGGTCGCTGTGTGCTGCCGCCGACCAATCAGAATAGCGCCTCACTTCCCATAGAGAATAATAGCGGTGTTTGAAGCGAAGTATAGCCGGGCCCCTGGTTCTATTTTCGGCCACGGGGCTCGGCTCTGGTCGGTCGTTCCACGGGGCCGGAGACTCGCCCCTGGCCGAAAATAGAACCAGGGGCCCGGCCATAAATTCGCCGAAACACCGCTATGTATCTCTATGGGAAGTGAGGCGCTATTCTGATTGGTCGCCGGCAGGACACAGCGACCAATCAGAATAGCGCCTCACTTCCCATAGAGAATAATAGCGGTGTTTGAAGCGAAGTATAGCCGGGCCTCTGGTTCTATTTTCGGGCACGGGGCTCGGCTGTGGTCGGTCATTGGACGGGGCCGGAGACTCGCAATGGCCTCGCGGCCATTGCTCGCGCCGGCCAATGCTTCGTGGGTAGCGTGGCTGCCTTGCAGCAGCCACGTCCACGACGACGGAAGTAGCGCCGAAAATTGCGGAAGTGCGCTACGGCAATTATATATTAGATGTAATGACAGCCATCTCCCCAGTGCCTTTACTTGTCATGCATCCCCATATCATCAATGACTGAGGAAATTTGCATGTTCTCTTCAGGTAGTCATTTTATAAATCTCATTGGAACGGCACCAAACAAAAGCTCCAGCATCATCACGTTGCCCAATGCAGATTCACGATTCATCACTGAATATGACTTTCATCCAGTCATCCACAGTCCACAATTGCTTTTCCTTAGCACATTGTAACCTTGTTTTTTTATGTTTAGGTGTTAATGATGGATTTTGTTTAGCTTTTCTGTATGTAAATCCCATTTCCTTTAGGCGGTTTCTTGCAGTTCGGTAACAGACATTGACTCCAGTTTCCTCCCATTCGTTCCTCATTTGTTTTGTTGTGCATGTCCTGTTTTGGAGACATATTGGTTTAAGTTTCCGGTCTTGACGCTTTGATGTCTTCCTTGGTCTGCCAGTATGTTTGCCTTTAACAACCTTCCCATGTTGTTTGTATTTGGACCAGATTTTACACACAGCTGACTGTGAGCAATCAACATCTTTTGCAACATTGCATGATGATTTACCCTCTTTTAAGAGTTTGATAATCCTCTCCTTTGTTTCAGTTGACATCTCCCATGTTGGAGCCATGATTCATATCAGTCCACTTGGTGCAACAGCTCTCCAAGGTGTGATCACTCCTTTTTAGGTGCAGACTAACGAGCAGACCTAATTTGATGCAGGTGTTAGTTTTGGGAATAAAAATTTACAGGGTGATTCCATAATGTTTACCTCAGAATTGAGTGATTCCATAATTTTTTCCCTCTGCTAGGTCTTAAAAAAGTTACACTTACTGACTACCACATTTTTTATCTTGATTTCTTTTAAGTGTTTCTTAAAGCCATAAAGTTGCCATTTGAAATGACTTTAATTTTGTGCCATGCTTGTGATCTGCTTTTTTTCTACAACATTAAACAACTGAATGAACATCCTCCGATCCCGGTGATTCCATAATTTTGGGGCAAACCGGTATGACTCCACTCCACCTAGCTAACTCACCTTGCCTCCGACCCTCACTCTTGGGTCCCTGACGCTGGTCAGGCTCTCTCACTGGCACGAGCCTAGAACGGCACCGTCCACCAGAATGTCTTCCTCAGTACTGCACCGTACTGAACTGCCTAACTCCGCCCTCAGGACTGAATTTATAGGGGACCTTGTCTGAAGTCGGCAAGTAGAGCTCCCCCTTCAGGTCTGGGGTGTAAGGTGTTGTGCATGAGCTTACCTGATGTGGAAATCCTTTCCTCTCCAGGTGTTTCTGTGGCAACAATACCGTGGGGTGCCACAATAGGGTCTAGTTAAGCCGTGCCGCCACCATTTTGCTCGAATTGCGTCCGGAGCCAGCATTGGACAAGTATAGGGAGAGATCACTCAACTGCGAGGGAACGTGATTAGGCCTCTTCATAACACAAAAGCCCTTTTCAGGGCTACTTCTAGTGTACACTACGTCAGTGTAGAGTAGGTAGGGAGAGATACTCGATTAGGGACAGTTGAAAGAAGCCATTCAACAGCTGCATAATACCACTAAAAAAATAGCTCTTTTGAGAGCTGAAGACACAGAACAGTCAGACTACAGGGAAGGAGAGATATTCGAGCAGGGACATTGTAAATGAGCCGCTTAGTAGCTCCATAATAACCTCCAAAAGTAGCTTTTTTCAGGGCTGAAAACACACAATAAAATCATTGTTCCCCGCTGTTTTTGGGGTGACAGACAGCCTGCCTTCTGCTATCCACATTACAAAAAGGTGGTTATTGCCCCATGCAAAGCAGTAGTCCAATGATTTCCTACTGCCTGCTACAAGGTTCGCTCAAAGCCATTTTACCCACTGGTGCTTCTGCTTTCCACATTGCAACACTTAAAAAGGCACTTATTGCCCAATGCAAAGCCATGGTCCAAACATTTTCTACTGTCTGCCACAAAGGTTGCACCAGATCATTTTACCCACTGGTGCTTCTGCTGTTCACTTTTCTACACTTATAAAGGCGCATATTGCCCAATGCAAAGCAGTAGTCCAAATATTTCCTACTACCTGCTATAAAGCTTGCACCAGTCCATTTTACCCACTATTTTGGCTGTGAGAGCTAGGTTGACTTGTGTCATCCACACCGAGAAATCTGTCAACAAAACCCAAAATGCCAAAAAAACCTGTTGTTAAGGGACAGGGATGTGGACGTGGACATGGTGTTGTCAGTGGTGTGCGAGTAGGCACTGAGTCTGTGTCAGGTGTGAGGCACCGCCGGCATGTCCCCATGGCCGGGGCGCATCACATGCAGGATCAATATAGGATCCTGTGCACATGAACCAGGTTGTACCGTAGGTGTGTTGTATAATCATGTCCGGCACCTGTATGTCAATGTATGAATGATTCATGAGCCTAATGAGTGGCAGTGAATGGCTCCTGAGATCAATGAGCGGCTTAGAGCATTGGGTGTACTATGTGAACCAACCCGGAACACAGGGAGTTAAAATAAGCTGTGTGAAAGCTGTAGAGATCAGTCACAGAGATGAACAGCTGTATAGGAACTGGGAGGCTGATTACTAGCAGCTAAGGGGGTGTGTCCATGTGGGCGTGGCAGGCACGATAAGAGCCTGCCAGCTGATTGAGTGAGAGATCAGATGGGATCAGAGCAGATGAGCTCAGACCAGAGAGAAGTGCAGATCCAGTCTGTGTGAGGGCCTGAGTAATAGTCCATACCACCATGCTGAGAGATGGTGAAGGGAGCATGCTAGCTCCATGCCGGTAGCCAGGACCGGGGTCGTTACAGCACCTGGAGTGGGGAAGCCGTGGCTGACCTGGTGGACGCTGGACTGGACGTGGGGTGAAACACGTCCAGGAAGGAGCCCATGGGGAGGCTTGGCCAACCCGTTACCTCAGGTAGCGAGAACCGGATCCGTGCCCGGTAAGACGGCAGTTCCCATGTAATGAAGTGAGCTGCATGTGTATCATGCCAGGTGGGCATAACCACCATTGGGTCCGACTAGGCAGTCGGTAAAGGACCCATAGATGTATGTAAGGGCTTAGGTAACAGTGCCCTGAATGAGAGACGATGGCCTATGTGTAAGAGTCATGGATAATGTTGTGGGGGAGAGTGACCCAACCAGTATGGATGATGAATTGAAGGCGATCTGTCCCTGGTGGACGAGAGGGAGGCTTGCTTGCTGCATGCAGGAGGCACCCGTCCTTCAATAGAATGTATGTACAGTACATGTGGCCAGACACAGGGGTCACAAAGGCTCCTAGAAGGGTAACCATGGCTAATGCGAAAGGGTGCTACTCAGACGCAGGGTACAGTCGTTGACCTGGAGACCTGCCATGAGTTGGAGGTTTGGTGGCGACTGGTGGCCCGTACCGTGGTGAGTAGGCTAGGGTGGCGCGTGGTTAGCCTGGATTCTACGGTTGACCAGGTCCCTGTTATGGTCATGGAGGAGCCACAGTCCATGGATGATTTATGATGGGGTGAAGAGGCATGTGGTCCATGAATATTGTAGGATGGGTCACATGTTGTATGGAAGGTCCCGATCAGGCTGGAGTCCTGACTACGGATTAAGGATATCATCGTGCTGGGTAACTAAAGCCGGGCGGCTGGTACCGCCATTGGGACCCACAGGGCCCGTTGAGGCGTATGTAGCGAAGGTCAGAAGCAGGGGTTAAAAAGGGCTCCTAGAGTGGGGACACCATGGTTGAACCAGGTGGACTCTGACCAGGACGTAGGTTGAGATGCGTCCAGGAATGAGCCCCTTGGGGATACATGACATACCCAGTACTCAGGTTGCTCAATCCCTGTTCTGAACCCAGAGGGGTCATCGTTGATATGTAACTAATGTATTTATTATAAATGTATTGTAAATGTATAGATAGGCCGGAGGCCGTGTTCACCACGGGTGCGGTTGATAGAGCTCCAATGAGGAAAGAGTCGTGGTTACAGGTCCCGGGTTACCGTAAATGTATATGTGCAATATTCTATGTACTGTAATGTGGAAAGTAATGTATTATGTGACATGTTTGTGTTAAATGTTAAATGTACTACCCCGGTTATTAATGCTGGTGAGAAATAAACGGGTAGACGTTGGGAAAAATTATACACATGTGTTGGCGTCATTACACAGCAAGCGAGTCTCCCCGGCTCGTTACCTTACACAGGTCAGAAGAAGCTTCATGCATCCACTAGGTTCCTGGAAACATTTCCCTGTCTGGAATGTAAACATGCGTGTGTCACGTCCTACTGACGGACCCCACACGTGGACCCACTGGACTGAGTAGTGCGGATGCTGATACCGGGATGATAGAGAGACGGACCAGTACAGTAGAGTCAACAGGTTTATTGAACAACACAAGAACCCACGCCCCAGGGGAGGGCCACACGGCCACAGCACCGGAACACCACCGAAGGAGGCCCCGGAGCGATTGATCCCTATACAGGGATACCGCCGGTACCAACCTCGGAAGGACCAATGAAGCGGACACGGGTGTTAAACCGACCCAAGGCAACGTGGAAACAACACAGCAACCGGGTATAAGATAGGACACGGAGAACCGGAAACACGGAGAATCCGGAGCAGGACCTGAATCAGCAATTTCAGCTTGGAAGAGATCCAGGTGGAAGGCCCAGAACACGGGAGTCAGCAAGGAGCCGGCAGGGCGGAGATCTGCAGGAAGGAACACACAGAAATCAGATATCTAGCAAAATAAGGAACAACCTGGCCAGACCAGGAATAGCAACTCCACTAGGTAGAAGTTGCCCTGGCCAGGACTGACAGGAAACAGGAAGTTTATATTACAGCAGGGCACTCCTGATTGGCTGAGGGGAGGAGCATGATCCCTGCAGCTTCTCCAGCATTCACTGATTTGTAGATGGAGTTTCATGCGCTCAAGCAGTAGCCCCGGGAGTGAGGAGATTAGCGGCGCTATTCAAGCAGAGGGCACTGGAGCCCTGCGGCAGACCCCCGAGTGGTTACAGTACCCCCCCCTCTACGCCCCCCCCCGGACGGAAACCGGCCAGGAACCCGGGCAGAAGGTGCGGGAAAGCGACCTCCGCCTCCATGGTCCCGAGGGCACCGGCAAGGGCAGAAGGGGCCCGAGGGCAGTCGCTTAGGCGTCTTGTGTCGAGCACAGGAGGAACAGACGGAGACATATGCGGAGACGTCCCGATGCATCTGCGGCCACCTGTAGTACCGACCAATCAAGTGTAAGGTCTTCGCCACCCCCGCATGGCCTGCGAGTCTGAAGGAATGGCCCCAGCAAAGGACGTGCCTCCGATCTGCCTCGGTTACCAGCGTCTTTCCTGGTAGGGACAGACGGAGGGGTGCCGCCATGCAGGCGTTGGACGGATCGATGGAGCGTGACTCCTCCCCCCGACATTCGGACGTTACTAGGGTGTCGGAAGGGTTCGATGGGTAGACACGGCCCTTCGGGAGTGGAGCCCCCGGCACCAGATCAACGGGACAGACACAGGGTCCGTGCGGAGGCAACGTCTCGGCCTCCTTCCGGTCGAGGACATCGGCATACGACCGATAGGCCGAGGGTGGCCCGGGCAACGCTGCCAGTGAAGGTGGCAGCCGGACGGGAGAAACGGGAAGAAGGCATCTGCTATGGCACGCCTGCCCCCACCGCAGGACCTCACCTGTTTGCCATTCCAGTACTGGTTCATGGATGCGGAGCCATGGAAGACCGAGCAGAAACGGAGGAGACAGGACCAGGAGGACATAGAAGGTGAGGCGCTCAGTGTGACGAGGACCGACTTGTATTTCCACCTCTCCGGTGACACCCGTCACAGCGTCTTGTAAGGGCCTCCCATCGACCGAGGTGATGACGCGGGGATGCTGCAGGGGGTATATGGGAATACCGTAGCATTGCGCCATCTCCAGCTGCACAAAGTTACCTGCGGACCTGGAATCCAGGCAAGCCACCTCCGAATGGCGTTCGTCTCCAACCGTAACCTGGATGGCAATAGTGAGAGGTGGAGAGAACTTGCTCTCTGTTAAGTGGGCCTCTTACCTGCCCTAGATGGAGGTTCTCTGGCCGCTTGGGACACTGGCGGCGAAAGTGGCCAGATCCTCCACAATAAAGGCACAGGCCCCGGGTGATCCTCTCCTCCCTCCTCTGGAGCCGGAGCTGGACACGATCCACCTCCATGGCCTCGAGACCTGCCGGAGGTGCCGTGGGTTCCAGAAGGAAGGGTCCACTCTTATGCCTCCTCTCCTGCGTTCTCTCCTGGAACCGCTCCTGAAGACGACGGTCAATTCGGACAGCGAGGGTGATGTACCCCTCCAGGGAGCTGGGTAGGTCCTGAACCGTCAGTTCGTCCTTGATACGGCTTGACAACCCCCGGCGGAAGACACCAACCAAGGGCTCATCCGCCCAGCGGAGCTCGGCAGCCAGAGTACGGAATTGGATGGCATACTGCCCAACCGACTGATTACCTTGTCGCAGGTTGAAGAGCACCTCGGTGGCAGAGGCCACCCGTCCTGGCTCATCAAAGGTCTTATGAAAGGTGTCCAGGAACGCCCGCAGGTTGGACACGATGGGATCCTCTCTCTCCAACAATGGGTTGAACCATGCCAGTGCCTCTCCCTCGAGGTGCGAAGCCAGAAACGCCACTTTCGCCTCATCCGTCGGGTATTGGTGAGGTAATAACCGGAAGTGGAGCTGGCACTGGTTAATAAACCCCCGACATGCTTTAGAATCCCCAGTGTACCTGGTGGGCTGGCACAGCCGTGGTGAAGACACAGCTCCAGCCGGAGCTCCAGTTGGCAGCACGGGGACGGAACCTGGGCTTCCTGTTGTGCTCTGTAGGCTGGTAAGCCGATCATCCAAGGAGGACATATGGAATGGCATCCGAATCTGACTCTCTCTCAGATGGTCCAATTCCTGGTGGAGACTCAGCACCTGGGAAGAAAGAGTGGGATCAGTGGTAGAGGGTGCCCCCAAGCGGGCCTCTAGAGACTGGATAAATGCCACAACCTGGTCGTGACTCTGGCGGAGTGCGGCCAGCTCTCTTTGGGCATCAAACCTGGTATCAGCGGGGTCCATGGCCAGGGCAAAATCTGTCACGTCCTACTGACGGACCCCACACGTGGACCCACTGGACCGCGTAGTGCGGATGCTGATACCGGGATGACAGAGAGACGGACCAGTACAGTAGAGTCAACAGGTTTATTGAACAACACAAGAACCCACGCCCCAGGGGAGGGCCACACGGCCACAGCACCGGAACACCACCGAAGGAGGCCCCGGAGCGATTGATCCCTATACAAGGATACCGCCGGTACCAACCTTGGAAGGAGCAATGAAGTGGACACGGGTGTTAAACCGACCCAAGGCAACGTGGAAACAACACAGCAACCGGGTATAAGATAGGACACGGAGAACCGGAAACACGGAGAATCCGGAGCAGGACCTGAATCAGCAATTTCAGCTTGGAAGAGATCCAGGTGGAAGGCCCAGAACACGGGAGTCAGCAAGGAGCCGGCAGGGCGGAGATCTGCAGGAAGGAACACACAGAAATCAGATATCTAGCAAAATAAGGCGCAACCTGACCATACCAGGAATAGCAACTCCACTAGGTAGAAGTTGCCCTGGCCAAGACTGACAGGAAACAGGAAGTTTATATTACAGCAGGGCACTCCTGATTGGCAGGACACAGAGGCTTGGTGATTGGCTGAGGGGAGGAGCATGATCTCTGCAGCTTCTCCAGCATTCACTGATTTGGAGATGGAGTTTCATGCGCTCAAGGAGATGAGCGGCGCTATTCAAGCAGAGGGCGCTGGAGCCCTGCGGCAGACCCCCGAGTGGTTACAGCGTGGAAGTCAGAAGAGCGAGAGCAGATTCGGTCTTGGATAGCAGACAAGGTTTCTACATATTTGTCAAGCAGCAACAAATCTTTCATGACCGCATTGTCTAATGACGATAAAGAAGGCTGACCTGCAACGTGCAGCATTGAAGAAGGATGTGAGGAGGTGGCATGCATTGATGATCAAGCAGGCCAAGGAACCCATAGGGTAGAGGGGCCACATGACATTCGGGGAGGAAGGGAGTTAATGGGAGTAGGTAGGAATTGGACTATTTGAATGATGCATGGGAGGTGGTTAACTGGGAAGGGGTTTGGTTAGGTGAGGAAGAGGGGGAGTCTAGGGGAAGATACTGGGGACAAAGAAGGAAGTCCCCTCATTCCACTTCCGGGGACAGTGAGAGCAGTTTGGTATACAGCTACTTACCAGCAGTAATGGCGGATTTGGCCTCTCTGGGGGCGTTGATTCAGGCAGCAGCAGCGGTGCATGGGGCGCAGGCAGTGCAGGCCTACGTACGGGCTGCCTGCGTCTCCCCATCGGTACCGGCCCCCTCCACTCCATCGCTGCGTGGCCGCCGCTCCAGGCCCACAGAGCGTTATTCCCCGGGGGCTGGAGGTGTGAGGAGGGCCGGTTCAGGAAGCCCCGGTGGGGACCCTCAGCGGCGGGGAGGGTGCCCTTCTACTTCAGGGCCCTCTCTGGCCATGGGGAGGAATTCACAGTGCAGTAATGGCGGACCAGAAGTGGGCGGAGCCAGCCCGCGCCGACTTCCGGTCGGCGGTCTGGAAACAGGAGCGGGAATGTAGCGGCGGCTCCCGGGGGAGCCCGGATGCGGGAGCTCGCCGAGCAGCCGGCGGTAGCAGAGGGGGCCCCCTGCAGGCGGCGGAACGGCTTCCCAGGCGGGAGGAGCCACGGACAGCTAGAAGGAAATCCAGGCAGATGCCGGGGACTGATCCCATGGGAGGTGCACTGGCTGTGGCTGGTGGAGGGCACAATAGTGGGGAGTCCCCGGTGCACAGGGCTGGAAGGATCCAGCCAGGATCAACAATGGTGACCCTTAGATCCCACAGGGGGCACACCCAGCGAGCATCCACGGATGCAGGGCCCAGAGGGGCTGTAGCGGATCTCCCCTGTGTAGCAGGGGGGGGATCCCGGCGTCGGGAGAACCAGGAGCAGCCCGCCTGCATCCAGCAGGACGGGCTTAGGGAAAGGGGCCCCTGTGGTCAGAAGAGACCTCGGGGGGCTTTGGCGGGCGAGACGGTTCGGAGATCGCTGGAGCTGTCTCACAGGAAGAAGCAGTGCCCGGCTGGGGGTGCTCCTGCAGCCGCGGAGGCCAGGGGGAGTTGCGGCAGCGGCAGGCACACTCCGGACGGAGCACCCCTGGGGGGCTTGGATGACGAGATCAGCGCAGAAGATGGAGAGGTGTCGGAGGACTCATCTGGGGAGAATCGGACGGAGGAGGACTGCGTTGCGGCTGCCCCTCAGCAGCCTGGTGAGAACACTGATTGTGATGTTATGCCTATGTCGGGATCGGGCGGTGATGTGGGGGAATGGCCGATTCCGGTGGGGGGGATAGCGTCTGGGGTTACCATTGGTGGGGATGTCATAGGACAGTTGCTGGGTTTGTTGCAGAGTTTGGTGAACCGGGGAGGCTTGAGTTCTGCTTCGAGGTCTCCAGTGGGAGCTTGGGTTGGTCCGGCTGGGGTTGGGTCCAGTGTGGGAGGAGAGGCTGTGGTGCAGCAGAGTGTAGAAGGACAGGCTTCAACGGCGCCGGATACGGCAGTTGAGGTGGAAAAAGAAAAGGAAGAGGAGGTGGTCAGGCTGGATGATAGAGCGAAGAGCCAGGTTTGTTTGTTTTGAGAGCCCCTTGGGGGCGCATTTGAAGAAGGAAGTTAGGGAGAAGATTTTGAAAGGGTTTGTACGTTGAAATATTTTCGCTGCTTCCGTTGGAAAAGTTTAACTTGGATAAGGTTCGCCCTAGTGATTCCAAAAAGAAAAAGTGGATGAGGAGAAGCGGCGGTATCGTCTTATCCCGCGGACGTTTATGAATTGGTTGCAGGCCTTTGCGATACTGGCGAGTGTTGGTGGGGAGAAGGAGCCAGGGCACTGCTCCGCTCTGTTTGGTTATATGGATTCTATAGGGAAGGCGTATAGAGTGTATGGTGGTCTGTCCTGGCTACGTTATGATGAGCAGTTCAGGCAGCGTAAGGCTTTACGGTCGGACATGCATTGGGACCACAAGGATATTTCCTTGTGGTTACGTTTAATGGCGGCACTGGCGCAGCCCTTTCGAGGAGGGGCCGGGGGATCGGGTTCAGGATCGGGTGCAGGATCAGTTTCTTCGGCCGGGTTCAGGAAAGGGTGTTGTTGGCAATTTAATGAAGGGCAATGTAAGTTTGGTTCATCCTGTCGTTTTAAGCACGAATGTTCGGGATGTGGAGGAGGTCACAGCTTTGCCCGTTGTTTTAAGAAAGGAAAAGGTAAGGGAGGAGACAGCGCTGATAAAAGGGAGGACCCCGGTGAGGGTAGAGGCAATGGAGCCGTTCTTAAGTAGATATCCGGATGTTGAGGCTGCTGAGTTGTTGCGCTCGGGTTTTTTGTTTGGTTTCGTTATTCCGTCTGACGCTGTAGGCGGGGGTTTGTTTCGCCCGGGGAATTTACGTTCGGCTAAGGATCATGCGAGTGTTAATGAGAAGTTAATGAGAAGTTGAGGAAGGAAGTTGAGTTGGGACGGATGGCGGGCCCTTTTTTGGACCCCCCTTGTCCGAATTTACGGGTATCTCCGCTGGGGGTTGTACCAAAAAAAAAAGAGCCGAACAAGTTTCAGCTGATTCACCACTCATATCCGGCGGGGGCCTCGGTGAATGATGGTATTGCGCCGGAGTTGGCAGCGGTTTGATACGTCTCCTTTGATAAGGCTGTGGAGTTGGTGAGGAAAGCGGGACCGGGGGCGCTGATGGCGAAGTCGGATGTGGAAGCAGCATTCCGTTTGTTGCCGGTGCATCCTGAGAGTCAGCATCTATTGGGCTGTATGTGGAGGGAATGTTTTTATGTGGATCGTTGTCTACCAATGGGGTGTTCAATCTCTTGTTCTTATTTCGAGATGTTTAGTTCTTTTGTTGAATGGGTGGTAAGGGATGTGTCTGGTATGGAGTCAATCATTCACTATTTGGATGATTTTTCTGCGTGGGGCCGGCGGGTTCCCCGATTTGTGCAGGATTGTTGTTTGCTTTAAATGAGGTTGCTAGCCGTTTTGGTATACCTTTGGCTCCGGACAAAACGGAAGGACCGGCCACAGTTATGCGTTTTTTGGGGATCGAGATTGATTCGGGGGCTCAGGAGTGTCGGCTTCCTTCTGACAAGATTGTGGATTTGAGGTGGTCGGTTGCTGAAGTGAGCAAGGCAAAAAAGGTTCAGCTCAAGGTGGTTCAATCTTTGCTGGGCAAACTTAATTTTGCTTGTCGGATTATGCCAATGGGCAGGGTTTTTGCCAGGCGGTTGGCACTGGCTATGGCGGGCAAGACATGTTCGGTGCATTTTGTTCGGATCACTAGGGACATTAAAGAGGATTTAAGAGTTTGGGATATATTCTTGCAGGAATATAATGGGCGCACGGTATGGCTCAAAGAGGGTGTTGCAGTTGTTTACAGATGCGTCGTGTTCATTGGGTTTTGGGGCCTTTTTTATGGGCCATTGGTGTGCGGGTGGTTGGCCAGAGTCGTGGAGGGCTCAAGGATTGGTGCGGAACCTTGCATTGTTGGAGATTTTCCCCATCGTTGTAGCGGTGGAATTGTGGGGTCAGGAATTTGCGGACAGGAAGGTTTGCTTTCATTGCGACAACATATCTGTGGTATATGCGATTAACGCCTTGTCTGCTAAGTCTTTGCCGGTGGTGGCGTACCTTCGTCATCTGGTGCTCAGATGTCTGCAATGGAACATTCAAATTGTGGCTAAACATGTTCCTGGAGTTTCTAATTCGGTGGCTGATGCACTTTCTCAGTTTCAGTTTCACAGGTTTCGGGAGTTGGTGCCTTGGGCCGACGAGTTCGGTCTGCCTTGTCCGGATGGTTTATGGAACCTGGTAACTTGATTGTGGGTACCTTGATTCGGAGATCAGTGACGGGGGCGACTTGGTACAGCTACGGGAAAGTATGGCAGGAATGGGAAGAATTTGAGTGGGATCAGGACATGATTGGCGGTATGGATGATGTGCAGAAGGTATTGGCGTTCATTGGGAATGATTTTGTGTCTGGAAGGTCCGCTTCAGCAGTGGCGCAGAGGGTGACGGCAATTGCATTTTGGTTTCGGTTGTTGGGTAGGCAGGATGCGACTAAAGATTTTAAAGTGCGACAGGCTTTGAAAGGTTTTAGAAAAGGTGTTCGGGAGAGGGACGGACGACATCCAGTGTCTGTGAACTTATTGGAGAGGATGGTAGCGAGTTTGAAGTGTGTTTGCAAGTCCGAATACAAAATGATTTTATTCTCAACTGCTTTTGTGTTGGCCTTCTTTGGAGCATTCAGGCTGGGGAAATTGGTGAGCCCATCTCGGTGCAGAGAGGGTGGTTTGGCCCTGAACGATGTGGTTGTGTTGGGGGACAGGGTAGAATGCTGGTTGCGGTGTTCAAAAACGGACCAAGTGGGCAGAGGAAGGTTGGTAGTGTTGTATGCTTTAGCTGAGAGCCAGCTGTGTCCGGTGAGGGTGGTAAGGCGTTTTTTATCTCGAAGGGGTGGATATCCGGGATCGCTGCTCCGGCATGTGGATGGTTTGTTTTTGTCCAAATTTCAGTTTCGGGCAGTTTTCAGGGAGTGCTTGATGCGAGTGGGTGAACGGCAGGAGGAGTTCGGCACACATTCGTTTAGGATTGGGGTGGCCACGGAGGCTTCTTGTTGGGGGTTGGGGGATGATGTGGTGCGGCGTATTGGCCGTTGGGAGTCAAATCGTTTTCGATTGTATCTTCATCCTCATCTGCTTTCCAGGTAGCAGCTGGAGGGGAAGCCCCAGGCTACTGGGGAAGGTGGGTGGGCATTGTGGTATGGGTTTTGATAGTAATCGGTTAGTATTGTACGCTGGTTTGGTCAATTGTTAATTTTTTACTTTATTTGTGCAGGCCTCTGCTTGATCTGGATACTCGGACATTCATGTGTATTGGGGGGCTCGTCGAGCGGATGTTCGCCCAGATGGTCGGCAATTAGGAATGGATAGAGGTGTGGCGTCGGTCAAGTGGTTGGGCCTGAGGGGTATGCAATGGGGCAGGGCGTTGCCTGAATTTGAGTATTTTTGTAGTGTGAGTAGACCCCGGATGTGTTGGTTCTGCATGTTGGGGGAAATGATTTGGGTGTGCGTGCGTCTCGGGAATTAATACGAGACATTAAGTGTGGTTTGTTGCGGCTGTGGTGTTCCCATCCCGGTGTGATTGTGGTATGGTCGGATATGGTGCCAAGGGGACGATGGAGGTTTGGGAGGTCAGTGGATAAAATTAATAAAGCAAGGGTGAAAGTGAACAAGGTGGTGGGGGCATTTGTGGCACGTAATGGGGGGATTGTGGTGCGGCACAGAGAATTGGAGTCAAGGTCAAGAGAATATCTGAAGGCTGATTTGGTGCATTTGACGGAGATTGGTTTGGATATGTGGATGTTGGATCCGAGAGAAGGTGTGAAGCAAGCGTTTGGTGTGTGGCGGGTCCAGGCCAAGTAAGAGGTCACTTGTCCTGTCCTGTGGCAGGGGTAGGTCTGGTCCAGAGGCAGGGGATTTACATTTGGAAGGGGGAGATGAGCCACTTCAAAGGGAGAGGGGCTCAGGTTAAAGGTACCTTGCAGGCACGGGGTTCTGCAAGGGTGGGGTATTGGTTCTAGGTAACCAATACCTCGTCCCTGGGGTCAGTGTTATTGCGGCCAGGGACAAAGTTCAGAGGCTTATGGACCGGGCCTATCCATAGGTGAAATGAGGGTGGGCCTATTGTTTTAAGTTGGGACGCCCGTTGGACGGTGTACCCAGTTATTTTATGTTAGTATGTAAACAATAGGCAATAAAGGCTGCTGTGGCCAATTTGTTAAACCAAGTCACTGCAGTATTGTGTATTTATTTAATCTTACAGGGGTTTGGGGATAGTAAGTAGTCGTTCAATTAACGACCGGAGATCCTCCCTCGATTGTCGAGTATTTGAGAACCTACGGCCAGAAGAAAGCCACTTGGAGGACCGTCATTTACTGTCTCCAGAGGTGGAGGCTGATGATGATGAGACATAGTTGTCATCAGGTTAGCCTACAATGTCCACTGGGAAGGAGGGTGAGATGAGGATGGAGATGAGGATGAGGTAGTTGATGATGAGTCCCCTGATCCGACCTGGACCGTTAGCAACACAGAGGAAGATGGATATATAGCACCAATTCAGGCACCAAGGGGTTGTGGATGTGGTTTGCAGAGAGTGAAAACTGGGTCAACTGTTCCTAAGACCACTCCCACTGTGGGCTGAGTCAGGGAAAGCGGGCGTTCAGCCACTGTGTGGAATTTTTTTTCTGAAAGTCCTTCAGAGAAAAACATTGTATTCTGTAGCATCTGCCATACCAGGTTAAGCAGAGGCCAGGGCAAAGGCAACCTGAGCAGCCAAGCACACCAGAGTCTGCAGTTCAGGAAGCCGACGCTCATACCTCCTGCCCACAAGCTGCGGTTGCTCACACACAAGAAACATCAACCACATCCACGTTCTTTGTCCCAGTGATGTGTCCAATTGTCCATGCCTGAGACCTTGGAAAGAAAGTGTAAATATCCATCCACGCACCCATAGGCACGAATACTAAACTCGCACATTGCCAAATTGCTAGCTGTGGAGATATTTCTGTTTAGGCTTGCGGGAAAACAGTCTTTCTGGCTGTGGCTTCCCCATGATACAGTATTCCCAGCCACCACTATTTTGCCCAGTGTGCCATCCCTGAGTTACACAAGGACGTGTTAAACAATCTGAACCATGCTCTCACTGCCGTAACTGGGAAGTTCCACCTAACAACAGACACCCAGACAAGTTGTAGTAGACAAGGATGATATATTTCTATCACGGCACACTTGGTGAACCTGGTGGAAGGTGGGACAAAGACTCGAAGTGGAACATCACACATCCTACCCACGCCAAGAATACCAGGCCCAATTTCTGTCAGGGCTGTCAGGGCTTCCGTCTTTTCATATTCCTCTTCCTTTCTCCCCTCCTACTGCTCCTCACCCTCCGCAGAATTATCCTCCCCATCACTGCCAAGCTGGGACCTGTGCATCGGCAAAGCGGCAACATGCTCTGCTGAAGCTGATCTGTTTAGGTCAGAAACCCCATACTGTAACAGAGCTGTGGGAAACTTTAAAAGAACAGACCCATCACTGACTCTCCCTGCTGCACCTTCAACCTCTAATCGTCTGCGATAATGGATCTACCGTGTTTCCCCGAAAGTAAGACATAGTCTTATAATTTTTTGGGGGGCCAAAAGTGGCCCCATGTCTTACTTTCGGGGGGTTTCTTATATACCCTACATCACACTGCAGCCTCCCATACACACACACATACACCACACACCCATACACACACACATACACACCACACACCCATACACACACATAACCATACACACACACATATACCCATACACACAAAATGTTTTTTACCGGTCTCTAGTGGCCCCCGCTCTCCGGTGTCGCGCTCTCCCCGCTGGCCTCCGCTCTCCGGTGGTCCCCTGTCCTCCAGCTGGCCTCCGCTCTCCGGTGGCCCCCTCCGCTCTCCAGTGGCCCCCTCCGCTCTCCGGAGGCCCCCTCCGCTCTCTGGTGGCCCCCCCTGCTCTCCGACGTCCCCCCGCTCTCCGGCGTCCCCCCGCTTTCCTTCTTCCCACTGTAGCTGCCAAACTCCGCCCAGGTCAGGAGCCCTGCGCCAATCACAGCCCAGGACCCGCTAGCCAATCAGAGGCCATGCACGATGTCAGCTGGCCGCGGATTGGCTTGCGGTTCCTGGGCTGTGATTGGGTCATGGTTCCTGCGCTGTAATTGGCGCAGGGCTCCTGACCTGGGCGGAGTTTGGCAGCTACAGTGGGAATCAGGAGAGCGGGGGGCCGCTGGATAGTGGGGGGCCACCAGAGAGCGGAGGGGGCGACTGGAGAGCGAGGGACCACCAGAGAGCAGGGGACCACCACAGTCCTCAGGCAGGTACGCCTTATAATCGGGGGGGGGGTGTCTTATATTAGCAAGCAGGGCCCCCCCCCCCAAGCATGCCTTACTTTCGGGGGCGCCCTACTTTCGGGGAAACACGGTAATCTGGTGGCAACTTTAAAGGCTGGCATGCTAGTACACGTGCCATGCATGGCTCACGTGTTGTACCTAGTTGTTCAGAAATTTCTGCAGCAGGGATGAACAAAGCATACGGTAACTGGATTGCTTACACATCCTGAGCAATCCGGTTACTGCATGCAGTGATAAAGACATATTTTTAACAAAAATGTGTCTGAAGGCACTTGCGATTACCGCATCCAGATAAACGCAATTTTCCTTTCTAATGTGACCCTAGCCTTACTCTGATTACATTGATTAAAGGACTGGATATATCCACAGTTTGTACTCCTTCCAGATGACAGCAAGCCAACCTAAATTCAACAAAAATGCTGATTCTTCATGCTACTGCTGTTAACATCAACCCCTTCCCATAAAAACCCGTTTCCTTCCTTTGTTAACCATGACTCAAAACACAGGGTACCTTTACACGCCGCTACAACATGGTGGAAACAACCGGGTGCTTCACGTGCACGAGCACGCAGCAACGGTTACAAACGGTACCCGCATCGCCTTTACACGCCGCTATAAGGTGCACTACAGAAGGTTGAATCTATCTCTGGATGCACCGCCGGGTGCCTAAAGTTACCTTCTGAAAAGCACCTTACCTCATTTACACACCGCTACAGAGGGTAATATGGGAGGACCTGGTGCAGCAGGGACAACACATAGGCGTGCCAGAATTGTGGATTACGAGAATTTCGTACGCTGATAGGACAAAGCAATAGCATCATGATTGGCCAGCCAGCGCAGGAGGCTGCCTAATACATGACGCTCGAGCAATTGTGTAGTGTGACTGGTCAGCTCCTTAAATATGCCACCCTATGCAGGGACAACCAATCGCAACGCAGGAGCTGCCTCCAATAATCGCTGAAGGGGGGCGGTTTCCCGGAGGCTGTGTCACGCCCCAGGTAGATAGCAAGGTGTCGAAACAACCCTCCTGTTCCTTATTTACACGCCGATACAGGCCGCTACCATCGGGTTGAAATCAACCTGTTTTAGAGCTCTGCTCTGAAACAGATGCCGCAAGTGACGGGTGGAAACAACCATGTTTACACGCCGCTACCTCGGGTTGATTTGGCGGTGCAAGATACATTTCTCTCATCTACCCGGTTGTTTCCACCATGTTGTAGCGGCGTGTAAAGGTACCCATAGGGCAAATTTTTACAAACCTTATGCACATTGTGCAGTGGAAAAACCAGAACAGTATTCCTACTCCAACCTACCTACTATTTTGTGATTGGAAACCCTTGGGGTGGTGTCTTCCTGCGTCAACCTTCACTCAGCTCATAGGGCTAATTTTTAAAAACCCTATGCACATTGTGCAGTGGACAAACCAGGGCAGTATTCCTAATCCAGCCTAACTACTACTTGTGATTGGAGGCCCTTGGGATGGTGGCTTCCTGCACCAACCTTCACTCTGCCCATAGGGCTAATTTTTACAAACCCTAAGCACATTGTGCAGTGGACAAATCTGGAATATAGAGTGATCCTACAAAACTAATATTTGTGATTGAAAGCCCTTGTCACAGGTTGTCCCACATTGTGACTGAGATAGAGGATACATATTCAATCGAAATCTACTGTCAGTCATCCTATTTGGCAGAAAAACATCGCTGAGTTGTGCTCCATTGTGACTGAGATAGGGGATACATAATATAATAATAATATTTATTCATTTATATAGCGCTACTAATTCCATAGCACTTTACATACATTTGCAACACTGTCCCCATTGGAGCTCACAATCTAAACATCGTATCAGTATGTCTTTGAAATGTGGGAGGAAACCGGAGTGCCCGGAGGAAACCCACACAAACACAGGGAGAACATACAAACTCCTTACAGATGTTGCCCTTGGTGGGAGTTTAACCCAGGTTCCCAGTGCTGTAAGGCTGTAGTGTTAACCACTGAGCCATATTCATTTGAAAGTTACACTGACTGTTCATGACTGAGTGATCACCATCTGAAAACTTGAATTGAGGACCACAACTACTACAGTAGTCCATCGTAGATACTGTTTGTCAAGGAAGGCCCTTGTCATGGTATCTTCCTGCACCTATGACACAGCCCCCAGGAGTAATTTTTAGAAATACGATGCAAATTCTGCAGTGGACCAAGTAGTAGAGTATCAAGAAGTCTACTTTTCCTGTATAATCTGGGGAATATTGTCAATCACAATCTCTGAGCCATTTGGAGAAGCTTCTCCAACACATCCTGGAGGGGGGAGCACCATGTATCCTTTGTCCATTGACTTGCACAAGAGATATATTGGAGCTTGTTATTCATTTGACTAGTGCAGCTTTACTGCTACCTTCTATTACATGTCTCTTGCCCTTTTTCCTGGTAGTCTCTGCCATTAAATGAGTAAAAAAATGGAGTGAGGGCCCAATAATATCAATAAGTGAGGGCGCTCTCAAATGTACACAAGAAGGACCTCCAACATTTCTAGAGGAGGGCAGTTACCAAAATATATGTAACAGAGCCACATAAGGACTCTCACTAAATTCAGGTTTCCTGCCTACTGCTGGCCCTCTGAACATTTGACTTTAGAGCTGTAATATTTCATGGAGGTGGAGGAGGAACAGAAGAAGGAGGAGGATGAAGCCCAATGCTACAATGTGTACATTGTAAGCCGCATTGGAATATGTATTCCACTATCTGAGTGTCAATGGGGGAGGGACCACCCAAATGTCTAAGTAAGAGCTGTCTCTCCAAAACGGATGTTACAGGGCCTCCTCTGGGCCTTCAGCAAACTCAGATTTCCTGCCTACTGCAGGCCCTCTAAACATTTGAATTTAGGGCTGCCAAATGTCATGGAGGTGGGGGAGGAATAACAGGAGGAGGGCAAACTGCTATGGAATATGTATTCCACTATTACAGTGTCAATGAGGGAGGGACTGCTCAAATATCTAAGTAAGAGCGGTCCTTCCAAAATGTATATTACAGGACCACCTGAGGCCTCTGAGGTCAAAGATCAACATACCAACTGGTATATTGTAGCTGGCCTTGTAAGGTGCTGGGGAATAGCTAATTAAAATGATGCATGACAGAAGGACCTACACAATGTATGAAGGCCACTTCACACACACAGATATCTGAGTCCAATATCTGAACAGATCTCTGGTTGCAGTGAAATCATGGATACATTATTCCATTTTGTGGCTGTGTACAACATGGAGCAATGTATCCATGATTTTACTGCAACCAGAGATCTGTTCAGATATTGGACTCAGATATCTGTGTGTGTGAAGTGGCCTTAAGTCAGGGTCCTCCCAATTTTAAAATGCGAAAAAAAGCCACAACAGTATGTGTGAATGTGGCACCCCTGCGACCAGGCTGGCCACATAGGAAACTGCAGCTAGGCAGGAAGATAGACGGTTTTTGCACCAAACATCCTACAGCACACACCCACCAGAGGCAGCACCCAGCCCGGGACTCTAGGTGGGCAAGGGGTGGTGGGTTTAGAGGAAGGTGGGTGGGAAGAATGTAGATCTGTTGACAGAGAGCTCAAAAAGAGGATGAAGGAGTTAGTAGGCCAGAGTGAGCTGAGAGGTAAAGACCAGCAGAAAGTGACACACATCCCGGTGGGGTTGGGCTTCCTGGAGAGCACAATCCACAGAGTCACAGAAACCATGGAGAGAAAGCTCGTCCATAGCCGGCATCCCAGGGGAGTGTGAGGACAGAGACGGGACCGGTATCACCGGGTCCGAGGAACACGGCAGCACCGACCAACTACCGGCAGAGTAGTTTTCCTGGATTGTGCTGGAATCACACGGGTTAAATGGAGCCTGGTAACGCCTTGGAAGATAGGGTTACTGCAGGCTAGGCACTCACGAGAGTCTCGGCTCTGAGGGGGACTGAAGCAATATTCCGGCTTCCCAGACGGGAGCTCTAATTTCAGGTTGGAGTTCCCACAATAGGGTTGGAGGCACAGCAGCAACCACGAGGACCCACAAGGGTCCGAGCTGCCGCCATGCTACCCGTGGAGAGAACAGAGAGGGAGAGAACAACCTGAAAGGACATTAGAAGGAGTGAGGGGTCTCAGCCTGGCTGCAGAGGGTTCGAGTGTCCGGAGTTAACTGAACTGTGTTAAGAACTGTACCGTGACTTGTGTGACTTTGAAGAACTTGAAAGTAAACCCGGTGAACCTTGCCTGAGTGTCTGTTTCTGATTCCAGGTATACAGAACTGTTTATCATACCTTTTACCCTGCCAGGAGCAGCCCATCATCCATCCATCCTCCTGGCAGAGCAGCACTGCAGCAGTGGTCCCATTACTAACCACAACCCGTTGGTGGCGTCACGACAATTTGATCTATTGTATATATCCCCTTTTAATTGTGAGAACCTGGGACACGGTCTGGACCAGGACCTCCGTGACATCCCCAGCAGTACCCCGGTCCGGTACTGAGTACCCCGTCCCAGGGGGCTCCACATGAACAAATGCTAAACGTGATAATTGTTTGTTTCTCTGGTTTATTTAGTTTTGTATACAAGTGATTAGGCAGGAAAAACTGTTTCTTAACTTTTTTTGGCCTGTTAAATACAATTTAGGTTAGGTTTGGTAGTTATTCTTGTGTGTCAGTAACAGTGGCGTAATCCTGCGACAAAGTTATTCCTACAAACCATATGTGAGTCAGAAATGGATGTAGGAATATTCTCCAGGCTCTTCCCATTCTGTCTCATTACTTTCCCACCCATTTCAGCATTTTCCTCAGGCATTTAGACCCCATTATAGGGTCCAGCAGAAAATTACTCGCATTTCCCATTGACTTACATTGTACTTGTTCATTCAGAAAGAATACACAATTATTACAAAGTACACATAATGAGAATAGCGATTACGAATATTACGGTACTCGCTCATCAGTAGCCTGCAGCTTGTTCTCCAGCATCTGTAGGGGAGTATCAAAGCACTGCATTCTTTGAACTAACAGTCCAGCACTCAAGGAGTTAAGTTAAAAAGATTTGCTGTCGCAGAGTTTAAAAGTTGGTACATGATGTAATTTTTCAGATTTCAGTTAAACAAACACTAATCATTTTCACATAGGCACTTAGCATACATTATTACTAATAAGTTAATCATAAAGGCCCCGTTACACGGGGCAACATCTCCGGCAACATTGCCAGCAAATGAGGGGCGTGGCCAAGTTGCGATGACATTGCCGGAGAGTTGCCCTGTATAACAGGGTGATTTCAATGGCGATAGTTGCTTCAGCAACATCGCCTGGTTTCCCAACAATGTTGTGAAACCAGGCGATGTTGCTCAGGCGATCTGCCTGCGTCGCCTGGTCTGACGCACCAACAGTGATGTTGCAAGGCATGCTGAGACCAAGGGATATATAAAGCGGACATAGCAATTGCAGAGAGGCCACACCTGAGCAAGACCCAATGAGCTTGCTGGCAGCAGACTGACATTAACTCCTCCACTGCCAAAGGAAAAAAGGATGCTTAACATCAAGTCTCACCACAAACGTGAGACTGGGGTCAAAGCAGTCACAAGTCTCCCTGGTAAGAGAGACCGTCATGACAGTTTGGCAGCTTTCGGGCACCTTTGAAGGTGTTTCTATGCCTTGAAAGTTACCTGCCATTGATTTCAAACTTGTTTGGAAAATTTGGCGAATGTTCGCTGTAGAAGTTGGCGAACACCCCGCATTCGGCGAACAAAGACAAATGCGAACACTGTGGTGTTCACTTATCTCTAAGACAAACATCAGCTGACCAATGAAAATAAAAATCTAAAGAGTACAAAAAGAGTAAGCTAAAAAAAAACTTGATTTATTATTATTTGACATAGAACTTTTTGGAACACCTGGGGGCACATTTTTAGCCATATCTTATGCCTCGTAAACTTTCTTTTTGCATCATGCATACTATGCAATATCCACTAGATGGTGTATGTGTGCTGTGCCATGCCACAAGAATGAGGTATGTAATAGATAAAACTCAATATCTGTGGAACACAATAACTGAAACACAGCTAGAATGTATAGTAAAAGATTAGATTTCAGTAGTTCTTATTGTCAGAATTAATTCATAGGAGTGTAAAAAAATTATTCGGTCCACTATTAGGAAATTTTGGGCAATATACCCTATGAATTGTTGATTAACTCTGTTGCTATGCATTATTCAGGTCTTCAGCAAAAACTCAACCATGTTCAACACTTGCATGCAGTTTGACATATTCCTCAGAAGTGCTTGACCTGAATACTTTGGTTTCCTCCTAAACTTTAAAACCATGTTTTCACTTTAATTGGATTCCTATGAAATATACCCCTATGTGTTTGAGAGAAATGACATTGTTTAGCCCATTCGGGCATCTTTCTACATAAGTATACATTATTTGTACACAATGTAAATTTTACAATCTATTATTGTCTGACTTGTGCATTTTCTTTTAAACTGTAGCAAGTATGTATCACTTTACCCACTAGATGGCAGTGTTACATCTGCCATGTTTTGTGCTGACCCAATGCTGAAGCATCTCTGAAAAATGAGAAAATTCTGCCAAATATAGATTGCAACTAGCTAGGTGTATTCATTTTTTTTTTGCCAACATATATCTATTTCACACCAATTATTGCTACCTTATATATTCATTGTCAAAAGTGTTGGCATCCTTGAAATTGTTGCAGAAAATGAAGTACTTCTTCAGAAATTATTGCGAATACACATTTTGTTAAATCTTTATCCTGTATGGGTACTGGAACATCACAAAACAACATAGAAAAAAAGGCCCAAAAAAGCACCCAAAATAGGCCAGACATAATTGATAGCACCTTTCCAAAATTGCGGTTAAACAACTTTATTTCAAGCTCATACAAACTCACGTGGACAAGTAACATGTGGGCAATATGAAAATCATACATAATTCCTGGTAAAAAGGGGAAAAGCTGACTCAATCTTTGCATTGTGTATATATCATGCTTAATGTGGCACACACAAACAGAAAAAAGAGAAAAGAACTGTCTGAGGACTAGGGAGCCAAAACTGTGAAAAATGTTGACAATTTCAAGGTTATACCTCCATCTACAGAGATCTTAATGTTCCTTTGTCCACGGTGCACAGCATAATCACAACGTTTCAAACCCATGGCACTGTAGCTAATCTCCCTGGGTGTGGACACCAGAGAACAATTGATGAAATGTTGCAATGCAGGATACTTCAGATGGTGAATAAGCAGCCCCAATTAAGTCCAAAGAAATTCAAGCTGCCCTGGAGGCTCAGGGTGCATCAATGTCAGTGCGAACAATCCATCGACATTTGAATAAAATGAAATGCCATGGCTGGAGACTCAGGAGAAGCCCCCTGCTGACACGGAGACATAAAAAATCTACACTCTCTGACAGAAGTTATGTTGCTTATCTATGTTATGTAAATAAAAGCTTATAACCGGACGTTATATTCATCCATTGGTTGTATAAATTACTCTTTTGAAAGCTGAAACCCTCCCAAATGTGGTTTAGGTTAAGAAAATAAATTGGCATCAATGCTGAAATATTGATCATTTAATGAACACAGAATGGTCTGATTTTGGCAAAACAAAAGTTTTGTCGCCCACAGAAAGTAATGTGATATTCAAACAAATAATTAACTTAAAATTAGGGATAGGCGAATCTACTCGCTAGGACTCGTTACTCGGTGAGTAGTAAGGGACTCGCAGGACTCGGTTATTGATTTTTCAGAAAAAAAATTACATGGGCTTCACCATATTTCTGGAACCAGCCGGATCCAGCAGGCAGCGACGGGCTGCCCCCAACCCCCAGGTGCCTATTTGTACCTGGCCAGACACAAGAATATAGGGGAGCCCTTTTTTTTAATTATTTCATGAATTTCATGAAATAATTAAAAAAAAATGCGTGGGGCTCCGCGCAATTTCTATGTCTAGCCAGGTACAGCTAAGCAGCTGGGGGCTGGAATCCGCAGCGCAGGGATGCCCAAGCTTTCTGGGCACCCCCCGCTGCAAATTGCAGCCCGCAGCCGCCCCAGAAGATGGCGCGTTCATTGAAGCGCCATCCTCTGGCGCTGAACCCCGCTCTTCCAGCGGCCCTGGTGGCGGTGGCACGCTGGGTAATAAAGAGGTTAGGGCCAGCTTTGTATTGTCAGCTGGCCCTAAGCCCGAAATTTATGGCGGTCACGCCAATATTAGACATGACCGCCATGAATTTCTATTAAATTGTTTTAAAAAAAACACAACACAGAGAAAATATTTTATTAGAAATAAAAAAAAAAAGCCATTAGGGACTCCATCTTTAATTAAAAAAATCCTCTTCCGTCCGACGCAGTCCAAAACGCGATGTCCTCTCTGCTCATCCCTGTGCATAGATATAGATGTCTATGCACAGGGAATGAGCAGACTGAGAACAATCTCAGCTCTGCTACATCAGGCACAGGCGGGCTCTAGGACCCTGGAGCTGCGGCAGCCAGCACACAGAGCAGACAGGACTCTTATCTGTGCGAGTTTCCCAGCGATTACTTACAAAGTAAACGAGTCCAATGCAAATCAATGGCAAAACTAGGATTGCTTCAGGCTGAAGCTTCCGAGACACATCTGTGATTTGTAAATCGCACACTAGTCGCTATTATTCGCTTCCCCATTCATTAACATTGGACTCGCTAGACTCGCAACGAGTAGCGAGTCCCGGGCTCGGACTCACTAGAGTCAAGCGATTCCGAGTAATTTAGGATTCGCCCATTACTACTTAAAATATAAATATATGTTGCATAACATTGGTGAATGAAGTTGTGGTGCTATTAGAGTCATATTTAATATTTTGTGCGACTCTATGAGCTTGAAGGACTCCATTCATGCGGTTCAATGATTCATACAATTTATTAATGAAGTCATCAGGAATAGTGGGGTCTGCCGGTCATGGGTTTGTCAAACACATCTCCAGTCTCTTCAAATCTTTTTTTAATTCTTTGTACTTGACACTGAGACACATTAAAGGTGCCAGCCACCTCTGCAGTGGATCTGGTCTTCAGCCTCTTGATAATCAAGGCTTTGGTAGCAGGGTGGATTTTTGGCATGTTGTCAGAGCTCAAGTTGCAGTTCAGGTGAACGTCTGGGGTGCTGGGCTTCTTTTTATACACACCCACTAATTAACTAATCATTTTCTGAGCACAGTTGAGGATGTAAACTAGGATTGGTGCATTATATGACTAGGCGACAAAACTTTTGTCTTGCCAAAATCTGACCATTCTGTGTTCATTAAATGATCAATATTTCAGCATTGATGCCAATTTATTTTCCTAACCTAAACCACATTTCGGAGGGTTTCAGCTTTTAAAAGAGTAATTTTTACAACCAATGGATGAATTTAATGTCAGGTTCTAAGCTTTTCTTTACATAACATGGATAAGCGACATAACTTCAGGGAGTGTAGACTGCAGTTTAGCAAAATGTACAAATATCGTCATCGCTGTCCTAATTGTGGCTCACAGTCTAAATTCCCTATTACCATGTCTTTGAAGTGTGAATGACACCGGAGCAGCCAAAGGAAACCCACACAAACACAGAGAGAACATACAAATGTCTTACAGATCTGTCTTTGATAGAATTTAAACCCAAGACCCCACCATACAGTGCTAACCATACCATACAGTTCTCACCACTGAGCCACTGAACAGTGCTAACCACTGAGCTGCTGTACAGTGCTAACCACTGAGCCACTGTACAGTGATGAAGGAAAAAAACTTTAATAAGGAATAGAAATAGGGAATATTACAGTGGTGTTCAAAAGTCCTGCATAGGCGTGAAGAAAACTATATATTTCATACTTCTGCATTTCTACAGTGAAACTGGTGGAACATACCGTATATATATTTTGTAATCCCTCATTGTATGCCATACTCATTTTTGAATGACCCAAGTGTATAAATTGTTATGGTATGCGCATTTTTGATATTTTATTTTACAGCATAACCATACCTACACCAGTACAGTCTGTAGAATGGTTCTAAGTTCCAATGCAAGTTCACGCAGACTTAAATTTTACTTTATAAGATTTATTATTTTTTCTTTAATTCAGAGTCCTGAAAAGGGCCTTTTGAGTGCATCTTTAGCTTCTAATACTTAATTGGCAAGCCTTTGCTCTTGAGCACCAACTTGCATCTCTGTGACATTAAGTGAACAAGCTTCTGCAGATGTTCACAAGTGATGATGTGGTTCCAGGCCTGTATCAGAGCCTCAATCAACCCTCTCTTGGTCCTTGGCTGTTTTTTTTAGATATCTCTATTGATACCTTGTGCCTCAAATTTTCAATTGGATTGAGGTCCGGGGACTGGGCTGGCCAGTCAGTCGTAGCCACTTTGTTCTTTTTTTTCCATTCCGTTATTGTCTTAGCTCTGTGACAAGGAGCATTATCATCCTGGAAGATATAATCCCCTGAAAACAGGTGTTGAGCAGAAGGCAGCATTTTCTTATTAAGGATGTCTATGTATTTTTTTGCATTAACCATACCCTCCACAATATGAAGCCTTCCAACACCATTGGCTGCCATACAGCCCCAGACCATTACTTTCATCGGATGTTTCACAGAGAAGCTCAAACACTCTGGCTTGTACTCTTCATGTGGAAACCTTCTCACATAAGACTTGCCATCATTTCCTAAAATGCAAAAAGTGCTTTCATCACTAAATAGCTCTTTCTCCCACTCCTCCTTCCTCCATTTTGAATATTTCAGTGCCCACAGTTTTCACCTTTGTCTTTGTATGGATGTCATCAATGGCTTCTTTCGGGCCTTGCACCCTCTCAATCCTGCTTCCAAACATCTCTTCCTAACAGTTGATGTTGCTACCTCAATACTGCACTTTTCTTGCCATTCTCGCAGAAGCTGAGGAGAGTTGAGCTTTCGATTAGCAAGGGATGTTCTTATCAGTACTCTATCCTCCCTTTTAGTTGACTTTCTGGGCCGACCAGATCTGGGCCTGTCCTGGGTAACTCCAAGCTGCTTATGTTTCTGCAAAATTCTGGGGGCCAGTATAACCCTCTTCATGTAGCACCACAACTCACACACGATCCTCCGCTGACAAAAATCTGAAGGCTCCCATCATAAAGCTCTACAGTATGATTCACTAGATAGACCAAGAGTTAAAACAAACAAAGCAGCAGATGTGATGCAATGTAATGGAATGTGATTGGCTGCCATATCCAGGTTATGATTGGTCACAAGAACCTCATCTGTGATTGGCTAATTTTGGATCTGAAGCTGTACAATATTTAGTTGTGCTTTCAATTCCCTTATTGTTGCAATAATTTCAGGCAAAACTGCTTCAAAAGCTAAAAATATTACAGGGAGAGAATGCAAAATTGTATTCTGAACAAAACCATATATAATATGTCATATTAGCATCGAAGATATTCAACAGAAAACGTGTAAAATTTGAAAAATCAATTCATCCTATGCCTATGCAGGACTTTTGAACACCATTGTAAGTGTTCTTGTAGAAGAGAGGATGGGTGAGTGGGAATCAGCTGCTGATTTGGAAGTATCATTTGTATCTTGATTGACCCTGAGGAAGGAGCCCGGTAGCAGCTCCGAAACACGTTGGAATTAAACCAACATCTTATCCCAGATATCCCAAGTCTCTGGTGGTCTTTTAAAGCAGCGCGGGTCATGCGGCACTTCGTCCTTCATCTTGATAGTCTCCACTGCGGTTACCCGTGGAGGTGCGGACCGTGCAGCAGCTGTGTTCTGAGCGATCATACTTGGTTGTTGGTTGCACAACCATATCAGGTGAGCAGCTTTCAATAAGTTTCATTGCCATTACCTGTCTGAAGGATAAGACCCTATTGCGCATTATCTCACATTTCAGACTGTACAGTGCTAATCACTGAGCTGCTGTACAGTGCTAACCACTGAGCCACTGTACAGTGCTAACCACTGAGCCGCTGTACAGTGCTAACCACTGAGCAACCGTACAGTGCTAATCACTGAGCCATCATATACAGTGCTAACCACTAAGCCACCGTACAGTGCTAACCACTGAGCCACCATACAGTGCTAATCACTGAGCCGCTGTACAGTGCTAACCACTGAGCCACCATATACAGTGCTAACTACTGAGCCACCATATACAGTGCTAACCACTGAACCACCATACAGTGCTAATCACTGAGCCTCTGTACAGTGCTAACCACTGAGCTGCTGTACAGCGCTAACCACTGAATCAACCTGCACTCTATTTTGTTCATAGACTTTGTCTTGAAAAGCTTGTTTTTTCCATTTCTGGATGTACCTTTAATGGTATATGTTTTCTTTACGTGTAGCATAGCTCCATTTCATGAAGCAGCTTTTGCAAGTTTGACAAAAAATTGCTAACAAAATAACCATTGTTTTAATTATTATTTTATAACTCAATGCTTCACATGTTAATAAGAAACTTTTTGATATATCTTCTTATAGAAATCTGCTCCTTTATTTTCCAGGACTGATTATTCACTCTCACAATTTTCCTGTGGTTAGTTGTGTTATAACCACACAAAATGCTGTACCAATCAAATCACACATGGATCACAAGATTATATTTTTAAAGCACCTATGGAAAGATGGTTGTACATGGGGCTACGGCATATGAATGTGTGCAAAATCGCCAAATTTATGTATCTACAGTCCAACTTCCTCCACATATCCAGATGTCCATAGAATTGGCACTCGTCTCATGGAGCCAGTGTCATAAAATACTCACATCTGCTTCACTCTTCAGTGGACACTTGTGTATGTCAGTAGGCAGACGGTTTCAATTATTGCACTAATCACAGTCCACTTATTAGTTAGTGACACAGCATCTACAATGTGCTGAGCTTCACAGCTGTTAGGTCCCCATGCGCCAAAGATAAAACTACCCCAGGACCTGTGCTCCCAGGTGTTTCTATAAACTAGAAAAATGCAAAGAATTGTAATATTTTCATTCCTCTTATTCATTGTCTGTTAAAGCCTCGATGATGAGCAATACTCTTTAAACCTAGCTCTTGGCTTTTGATAAGAATATGTTCTTGACAGATGTTAAAAGAGCCCCGAGGCCAGCAATGATTATGTTCAGACATAAAGAATTTCAGGAAAGCCTTCATATCTCTACCTCATATATTTAAGAGAACCGTCTTGTATTCTTCAGCTTGTGCATGCATGATATTGAGGACTAAGAAATGCATACTTGGTATATGATCAGGTCAAAAGCATAGAGCAATTAAGAAGTAGGAAGAATTGATAAAACACCAAAAACAAATCATTAGAATGTATGCCACGTCAATGTGTTGTAAGGTTATAATAGGTTCGACCAACAAGAGAGAAATTGAGAAATCTATTTAATTTATCAGAAAAGGAAAACTCTGATGTCACTTAATTTCTCCATAAAATCCGTCCTTTTATTTCAAATCCATGTCATAAAAACATCACACCAGACCCCCAAGGTGAACAGGTCCTGCCATACACCAGACGTGTTTTGAACCTGGTGTTTCTTAGGGTACCTTTACACGTCGCAACATTGCATGCAATTTCACTTGCAACTTACTGGTTGCAGTGAAATTATGGACATATTGTTCCATTTGTTCATGGCAACAAAATGGAACAATGTGTCCATGATTTCACTGCAACCGGTAAGTTGCAAGTGAAATTGCATGCAATGTTGCGACATGTAAAGGTACCCTAAAGGCCACGTTACACACACAGATATCTGTGACCAACTTCTGAACAGATCTCTGGTTGCAGTGAAATCATGGACACATTGTTCCATTTTGTGGCTGTGTACAAATGGAGCAATGTATCCATGATTTCACTGCAACCAGAGATCTGTTCAGACGTTGGACACAGATATCTGTGTGTGTAAAGTGGCCTTCAGTCTAACAGCAACACAATATGGGGTTACCATGCCCCTGTTAACCAGCGGGACAAAGCGGAACTTTTAATACGTTTTGCAGGTCCTTCCCTGTGCCTCACCCGGCATAAAAGGGGAAGGGGGGGAGCCTCCTTGAGATCACCAGTTTAACAACATGTTACCACGTAATAACAGAACACATAGCATTTCAGGGTGGGAGCCTTGTGCTGATGTTGGACTAGGGGAAAACAGATTAACATAATAATTCAATCTTCTCATTCATCCACAGCAAGGCAATATGGAATCTAGCACATATTTATTTGGGAGGGTTTGAGAAGTCCAGAAAGATAACGGAAAAGTAGTAGAAAAAGCAGAGGATGTTTCAACTATAGTATTTAAAAAACATTATCAGCGTGGACCATGTAGCTGAGCAACAACTGTGTCCATAGACATATAATCTCCATCTGCCCAGGTTGTGGAAAACATGCTCCAGCAGAAAGTCAGAAGTGAACTAGAACAATGGAATGTTAAACATTCTCATAGCTTAATGCAATAACAAAGTCACCTTGACAAAGAAGGATTTTGAGCTTTCTTAACTTGGAAACTTCCCCGCATGAAGTGCAGTACTTATAGGTTTTCAACCTTCAGAACTTCTGAGTTTTTCACAAGAATCGACTCCACTAGACATTTAAAATGTCATGGGTGGAGAGACGATGAGACAATGTTGCTTCAGGAACATAAGCCTGAAGAAAGACATCTAATCCAGAGTTCCTGATGACAGGTATTTTGGTCTGAAGGGGGAAAGAAGCCTTAGATAGACCCTATCCTGTATAAACACAGTGAAGGATTCTTTAGAGGACCAAGTCTGTAGCTTGCTCTTTCTTCTCGATGAGGTAACAACTAGCAAGAGTATCGTCTTAAGGGTTAGGAATCTCCACACCAGAGCTCAGGGGTTCAAAGGTCTCCAGCCATCTGAGTACGAAGCCAAGACCCACCTGCTAACCGGTCTTAGAGATTCAAGGTTTGAACCTAGAAATGAACATCAGATAATGCTTATTCTTCACTTTGCAACTCTGATGCTATTAGGCTTAGGTCCTCTGTCAAAATCTTCCTTCAAGAACTCCAGGATCTGTGGGATGGAAGGATCTTCAATATTGATAGAAAGACCATGGGCACTTTAGAACTTGAGGTAACTCAGCATTTGAGTAAAGACTTCATCTCTCCATTTTGCCAACAATGCAGCAATGGAATGAGCTATGCATAAATGCACTTGCACCATCAGAGAGATGTGGAAAAGGTAAACAAGGAACTGCTGGGATGCCACTGCAACATTGTAAAGCAGCAGTGCTAACCACTGAGCCACCTAGGTGTTCATCATGTGATTTGATTTAACTGTAGCACTGTAATACAACACTGCAAGACACTGAACCCATGTGCTGGTAAGCCATAGTCCACCCTGTACTGCTTCAATTATCTTGAGGGATATGAAGTAGAAGTCATTTCATAAAATTTTCAAAGTCCCAAGGACACTTTGGCCACAATCCTTGGAAATGATTTCAATACGGGGAAGATGAGGTACTCCCATTGTGTCTCCTGCTCATCAGACAGACATGTGTAGTTTGTGCAGGGACTGGACATGTGCTTAAAGCTCTGGTCCTGACGGCAATTTGCAACTGAGCATAAACTGACATTCCTTGAAGGTGTGGTTACACGTTGCAATATCGTTCCGATATCGCAATTCAATGGCGCGGGAGCGCGCATTTAGTGCACGTTTCTCCCGCATCGCATCGGAGGTTTACATGTTGCAATTTCTGTATCCAACGTCCGTACGATGTCTACGCCCCCCAACCCAGGAACGACCATTTAACATGGGAGTGAATGGGTGACGTTGAACTTCACATCGGAGTTGGGCTGTCACACAGCACGATCCGGCTCCAATCTCCATTCAATATCGGAGCATTGAATAGCACGCTCATTCAATCCCCGATATCGCATTGACATCGTTCCTGCATCGTATTGGACGTTCACACCATACAACGCAGGAACGATATCGGCTCCAACGATCGAACCACGTGACTTTTCATTGAAATTGGACGCCGATATCGCAACGTGCAAACCCACCTTTAGAGCCACGGCCAGCAGAGATTAGATTGTATACCATGTGGAGACAGATCTAACCTAGATGGTAGAGCCAAAAATGCTTCCAGACTCAAATATATGAGTAGGTATTAATGACAGTTACCTGTCTAGTACAGACTGCCTTGGTTTCTGCTGCTGGTAGAGTCCAAGGAAACTCCAACAGGTGAAAGGCTTCTCTGCCACCTACTCCACATAGCATAAGCTTGGAAGCTGAAGACTTGCAAACACACTATTTTTTGTTCCCTCAAGCAATGCTTTGTGAAAACAGCACATTGCTCCTAACTTCAGATCTCCAAGCCAGCACATATCAGCTAAATAACAGCCTGATTACAGGCGCTGCAGAGAGACCCAGGAGCTGAATATAACCCGCCCCAGGGCCTTGGGGTACCTGGTCCTGGGCGCTGTAGTTCACGAGGGATGTCACTAGGGCCTGTACCCGATCTCGTGGCCCTGGTGGTCCCTGAAAAGAGTCAATAAAAATTAAATAAAAGTGTTTTGTGACGCCACCTGCGGTTTCGGTAATGTTACCGGCGCTGCAGGACAGACCTCTGGGGTGATGGTGGAACCACAAGATGGTTATGCTCCCCGTAGCTGGAGCAGTAGTGGAAGTTTATGATTTCGCACAGCGATGCAGTTTACACCAGGCCTTGTCACTTGTCCTCTCCCTGCTGCAGTTGGCAGCTCCTCAGGTGGAGATAATAAAGTATGCCACACAGTCTTTTCACTCTGTACAGATTTACTGGCAGTTCTTTAAAGCAGGTTTATAGATAGCACAGTCTTTTCTGGTCTGCTTGGCCTGGGTAGTCACTGGGGAACCAGGATGCTTTACTCAGGACATTCGGTGGTATGCCTGCAATTCCTGTCCGGTCCCTCACTGCACTCTCTCCTGTCTCCTTCGGTGCTCCCACGCGCAGAGCCTCGAGCTAGCTCCCACAGATCCTCTCTGGAGGACTTCTCTCCAGGTCCCCCGTAGCCTATACAGTGCCTTTTCAGGATGCACCGGGCGTTCGCGACTTCTTCTAGAAGCTCGGGTCTCTGGTTCGACGGCTCATGGATAGACTCCCGCACTGTGCTCAGAGCAAAAAATAACTATATGTATATGTTAAAGATGGCTGGCACACCTCTGTGTTGGGTGCTAGCTGGAAAAATACATAACATTACTAAATAAATATCCGCTGCACACCATCACAGAGGTGTGCCAGCCATCTTTAATATATACGGTACATATAGTTATTTTTTGGACTGTGCACCCTCCCCCCGCCCTGTAGCCACAATGAGACTCTGCATTTTATTTGTAGCTTGGCTAGGATGTCATGGCCATCACATCAGCTAAGTTCTCAGGTTATTCGTTATATAAGCTTTGAGTAGTTTTCTACTGTGCCTTTTGCTCCAGTTCACACTGTGCCATAATACATGTGAGCCATTATGCTTTTTTCTTGTTAGAATTTTTGGTGTTGGTGTGCAGCGGATATTTATTTAGTAATATTCTGTTAAAACAGACATATGGTTAGGACTCATAAGTGTGAGGGCCCTTGACAGTGGGTTACAATCTTACTACGTATTTTGGCCAAAATATCCACTAACACCTCACATCATCTCTAGTGTTTTTTGTACCTTTTTATCTTTTGCAATGTGCGGCTGAGCCCTCTTGGGGGTGTCTGTCATTTGTGTGATGCATGTACATGGTGTGGGGCAGCCCGCCTAATCTAATAGTAAGGGCGTTACCAATAGGCTGCATACTGACACTATGCGTTACACGTGTGTGTGTGACTAATGCCATATGGTAATCTTGTGTCTATAAATACCACCAATCACCTCTCCCATAACATGGCTGGTCGCAGGTGACACAACTGCCCCCAATGTTTGGCTGGTTGCAGGAGATTGTGCACCAGTATTTAGACACCCGAGTTTCCTCTCAGTGGAGCTAACAGCCTAATGCTAAGTGCAATGGATGTTTTTCATGGCTATCTTTTTGGTGAGTTTTTTTCTGAATTTTTTATCCTCTAGTGTTTATTCTGTTAAAACAAACATATGGTTAGGACTCGTGTGAGGGCCCTTGATGGTGGGTTACGATTGTACGTATTTTGGCCAAAATATCCACTAACACCTCACATCATCATCTTTAGTGTTTTTTGCACTTTTTTATCTTTTGCAGTGTGCGGCTGAGCCCTCTGGGGGGTGTCGGTAATTTCTGTGATGCATGTACATGGTGTGGGGCAGCCTGCCTAATCTAATAGTAAGGGCGTGACCAATAGGCTTCATACTGACACTATGGCCAGGTTCAGACATACCATCCGTTTTTGCCTTAAAACCGTTTTTGGGAGCATTTTGGAAGTTTTTTTTTCAAAGTCCAAAAACGCATGTTTTAACGCATGTGTGTGCGTTTTTTTTTAAAATGCATGTATTTGAATGCAGCAGCTCAAAAATGCTGCTAGCTGTGTTTTTGGGGTGCTTTCAAAAAACGCATGCTTTTTTTTTAGCATGGGGCCCAATGGGAAATGCATGCGTTAACGCATGGCACATATAGGCACCTGCATTAACGCATGCGTTAACTCATATGCGTTTTTAACAACAAAAATGACTAAGGCCTGGTTCACACATACAAATCCGTTTTTTAAGCCCTTAGAAAAACAGATCCATTTTTCTAAGTGTGCCAATATTGTCCCCTGAGGTCCTGAACGTTTTTGGCAAATTTTGGGACTTAGTCATTTTTTCATTAAAAACGCATATGCTTTAACGCAGGTGCCTATATGTGCCATGCATTAACGCATGCGTTTCCCATAGGGCCCCATGTTAAAAAAGCATGCGTTTTTCGAAAGCACCCCGAAAAGGCAGCTAGCAGCATTTTTGGTCTGCTGCATAAAAACGAGTGCTTTTTAAAAAAAACGCACACACATGCGTTAATGCTTATGTGTTTTTGGACTTTGAAAAAAAAAAACTCCAAAATGTTCCCAAAAACGGATTTAAGGCAAAAACGGATGGTATGTATAAACCAGGCCTAAGTACTAAAATTTGCCAAAAACATCCAGGATCTCAGGGGACACTATTGGCACCCTTAGAAAAACGGATACAACATACAATTCTCATTACAACTCACATATAATACACTATTCACATAGTCACATTATTCCCAAAGTAACATTACAGCAGTAGCCACAACTCCATAGATTATCAGGAGCACTAAGCATAGCTCGACCAACATATTTACATAGTTTACCATACATGGAACATACAGGACATTCACATAACCTATGGCCAATTAGAGGACATCTATTATATACATAGGAGCACTGATCCCAGCCCCATAGAAACTCAGGAGCACTAACTGCAGCTCCTATGGTGGTTACGGCCACCTAACCTGTCGAGACATCCGCAGTCTCTCACATGCATACAGTATACAGTCCATTGTGAGGCTTCATGAACTTCAGCCTGGTACAGGGCCCATACACATGTACATACAGTCCATCATACTACATCCATGGACTGCAGCCTATTCAGGCCCATACACAAAGCACCCACAGTCCATCATAAGATATCCATGGACTGTGATCCTTACAAGGCACAGACTAGGTTTTAGGCTACCTGAGCTACCGGGTAATCAAGGCAAGGTGGTCTCCTCACCAGGTGCTCTTCAGGTCGCCAACCGCCTCCAAGTCTGGCATCACAGGCAAAGACCTCCAGGACCACGGCTGCACATACATGTCCGAGCGAGCACCCTCTAGTTTCAGCCAAGATTTCCTTACACTCCGGAGCTCCATCAACCTGCTGTTTGGCCACAGGCTCACCCTCAGTCAGAGGGACACGTGCCTACCACATGGAGAGGGAAGGCTTCCCTCCACATCCCAGAGGGACGGGACTCCTCTGACTTCCACCCTCACATGCCGAGGATCATTAGTGTGCTCTGCCTCTCCCATCTCACAGCAATAGGCAGCCTAATATCCTGCCAGCCACACCCACCTGGAACGCTGTGAGCCATCAGGCACATTCACTCAGACCTGGGTGCAGTTAATCCCGTGTGCACCAGTCAGGTCTAGCAAAGCAATCACTCCTACACACACACATACACACACGCACACAGGTCCAGATGCCATTAATCCTGGGTGCACGGTTCAAGGTGCATGTGATGTATACCGGCCATAGGCTATCATGCCAGTCATACCTCCCAATATATATTAGTGGTTACCCTCTGCATAGTGTCTCAAAGCACTTTGGCATGGTACACTCCAAGGATCCAAAAGATCTGAAGCTCACAATTATTAACCAGATTCCTGACACTGCAAATGATCGGTTCAGGGATCTAATAAAGAAAGAGAGCTATTGGATTTTTAAGTTAGTAACACTGAGCTCGGAGGGATTAAATCTTATGATCGATAATGCCTGCAAATAATTCCCCCGATTGCTTGCCCCTCTTGATTCTTTCTGAAAAAAGCCTCCCTAATCAATTGTTTTTAATCAAATATTTTTATACTGAAATGTTGAGTTTATATGAAGATCAATATTATTGCTGATATTCATGTAACCGTATTGCATTGTTAATGTGCACTCCACATCCTCCCTAAATTGACATTGAACTCCTGGATAGGGAATAATGTGGAGTAAGAGATAGTTTCAGTGATTCTTTTATCTATTTTATTCATTTTATTTCATGGGGAATGCACAACTGCATATTATTTATTGGTTTCCAATGATTTCTCACATCCTTGCCTCTGGCTGGTATGGGATATATAGAGTTAATACAATGACATCATTAATTGATAGAGCCTGATTGGTAGGTTAGACTATTTAATGTATCTATGGTCACTGTAAATGTAAATCCACCAGAGGAAGACAACGATCGGTTGTGGAAACGGATTGTGGTAATAAAGACATGTTTTTTAAAGTTTTAATTGTTTATTTTTGTGCCCCAGCGCTCTTCATTAAGTAACTTTTTTTCTTAAATTTGAATCTCCCACTCTTCTAGATGTTGGGTTACTGGAGCCATGGGTGCTGCTGGTAAATTCCTATTAGTGAGCGGTCTGTGGAGCTGAAGGACCTGCGGTGACATTAGAGTCCGTGGTTGGCTACATGGCTGGGTCACATGATCGCAAGCCCACATGATAGGGTGAACGCCGGAAACCAGTGGAAGCTCCGTTCAGCAGTGTTCCAGGAAGCCCCGGCAGCAGGCTCACACTGAGGTTGTGTGGAGGCGGCACAACCCGACAAGGTTAGAGTTGACCCCCCAGCTCACCTCCAATTTATCTTCTAATTGCACACCAGGTTTTCCCCACTGGGAGCGTTTCCCTGTCTTTTTTTATCTTTTGCTTATGCCACTCCTGGCACAAACATTTAAGCAGTTCTTCTTTGGTTAATGGTTTGTGACTATCCATCTTCCTCTTGATTACAATCCAGAGGTTTTCAATGGGGTTCAGGTCTGGAGCTTGGGCTGGCCATGACAGGGTCTTGATGTGGTGCTCCTTCATCCACACATTAATTGACCTAACTGTGTGGCATGGGACATTGTCCTGCTGGAAAAAACAGTCCTCAGACTTGAGGAACAATGCCTGAGCAGAAGGAAGCAAGTATTTTTCAGGGATAACCTTGTATGCGGCTTGATTAATTCGTCCTTCGCAAAGATTAACCTGCCCAATAACAGCCTTGCTGAAGTATCCCCAGATCATCACTGATCCACCACCAAATTTCACAGTGGGTGCAAGACACTGTGGCTTGTACACCTCTCCAGGTCTACGCCTAACCATCAGACGACCAGGTTTTGAGCAAAGCTGAAAATGAGATTCATCAGAGAAGATTTCCTTACTCCAGTCCTCTATGGTCCAATACTTATGGTCTTTAGCAGACTTCAGCCTGGCTCTCCTTTGCTTCTCATTGATGAAAGGAGTTTTTGTAGCTTTACATGACTTGAGCCCTGCCTCTTGGAGCCTGTTACAAACTGTTCTTGCCATGCACTTCACCCCAGCTGCCATGTGCCATTCCTCTTGTAGGTCACTTGGTGTCATCCTGCGGTTGTTGAGTGACATTCAAATAAGATGATGGTCATCCCAGGAAGTGGAGAGTCGTTTTCGCCCTCTGCCAGTCCGTAGCTTTTTTGTCCCCAATGTCTGTCACTTGACCTTGTAATGGACTGTTGTCTTCAAACTTTTAAGGATGGAGGCAACATGACGCTCACTGTATCTGTCTGCTAGTAAAGCCAGAATTGAGCCCTTCTTTTCCTCACTCAAGAGTTCTCTTTTTAACTCCTTTGGCATAGTTAAAAGTTATTTTTTTCATTCAAATTACTTTTGGACTATTACTAGCACTTGTTTTACCATCCAGCTTGCCCTATTGCAAGAGGATTGTGAAGACCACAGCAGTGTTTTTTTTTATAGTTTCCCTCACTAAATAAGATTTGACAGGCACTGGGAAATGACAGCCTGGATGAGGAAGGGTTTTGCTGCATCTGCTGGGACAAGTCCACAGGAGAGGAATAAATATAATAAACCCAACCCATATAATTCCACCCTACTGCCCATGTCAATCACTGCTGCACTGAATTTAAGAAGTTAGGCTGGCTTCAGACTCGTAGATGCATCTGCAGCGTTTTGCAGATGCATCTGCAAGCATCTGCATGCAGACCGCGGCCCCTATGTTTATAATGGTGCGCACGGCGGTCTGCAGATGCTTGCGGACCGCCGTGCGCTCTCATTGCCCGCCATTAGTGATCTGTGCGCACGCGGATGCCTGCGCACAAATCACACACTCCCGCCCGCACCATGGACGCGACATCTCGTGTCCATGGTGCGGGCGGGAGTGTGTGATTTGTGCGCAGGCATCTGCGTGCGCACAGATCACTAATGGCGGGCAATGAGAGCGCACGGCAGTCCGCAAGCATCTGCAGACCGCCGTGCGCACCATTATAAACATAGGGGCCGCGGTCTGCATGCAGATGCTTGCAGATGCATCTGCAAAACGCTGCAGATGCATCTGCAAGTCTGAAGGCAGCCTTAGAGGACAATTTTAAAAGCAATCAAGTCTGTGATCTTCAATGTAAATGTACATTTGCATTCAACATACCAGTGACTGTATGGCACTGACTTCAGTTTATATCACAAAATCCTGCTGGCTGGTTCTCTTTAAACACCAACCAGGCTCAGTGGGCTCTTTTTTTCTCTCTCCTTGATTTTACTGTGACTTTTCTTCCCAGATTTAAGAATATTAAGGCTAATGCCTTGTCTTAGGCTAGGGTCAGACTTGAGGCTGACAGAGCCACTAAAATCTCTGAAATTCAGCCGCAGCGCAGAGCGTTAACGCTATGCACTGCCAGGGAATGCAGCCCCATAGCAACCCGGTGTTTACCTTAGCAGCGGATACACAGGATGGGTGCTTTATCACAGCTGAATAGCTGGATGCAGCGTTTTCTTGTGTGCTCTGCTAAATCACATGTCCTGCAGCTTTGTGTGTGACCGCTGCTAAGGTAAACACCGGGTGGCTATGGGGCTGCGTTCCACTGGCAGCGCATAGCGTTAACGCTATGCACTGAGGCTGAATTTCAGAGATTTTAGCAGCGCCGTCAGCCTCAAGTCTGTCCTGGAATTGAGGGATGAAAGTCCAGTCAAGGTTCTTGGCGAATGTCATAAAGAATTTGTAAAATTCATAAGACTTGTCTATAAAGAGGATATATCCACCTCCACACTGCACATTTGGGATTAATTATAACTGACAAGGAAAGAGTTTATAATCTAACACTCTACATGACCCCCATGCAGCTTACCTCCTCTTTTGGGAAATAGGTAATTAAAGTGAGGAACTAATTATAATTGGAGGAAGGAGATAACCTTACAGTTCAGCTAGGACTTGGTGTGGACGGGTACCATCTGTATCCTCCAGGAGAAAAGGCAGCATTTCTGTGGCCAACAAATGGGAGATTGTGGAGTTCAAGCTCTTTGCTTTGGGATGTGTAGGATGAAATAATCTTTTATTTGACTGGGACACCCACCAGGGCCGTGGGTGTACTTAGAACCCAGCCGGTCAGTTCTTTGGGGAGATCACGGTGGCGGTGACCCGGTTCCACCACCCTGGGCATGCAGTAAAGGTAAATATTTAAAGAGGATAGTTTGCGATAATGAGTCGGTCGACAGGGTAGGGGGTACTCGGATACCGGGACAGGTTGCTACTTTAGTGGGGATCACAGCTGGTTGGGTCCCAGTCCCGTGCCCTAGACACTCAATGGCTGAGGAGGGAAAACTATTTGGGATGGGGGATTATACGTGGTGCCACCTGTGGTACCTGGTGATGTAGTTACCAGCACTGCAACCAGCTGCTGAAGTGATGGTGATGCAGCTTTGGGTAGTACAGCTCCCCACAGGCGGAGCTTTACCTCAGGGCAGCGGGGTGATTGAGGTGAGTAGTAGTCATTGGCTCTGTGGTGCTGTAGGAGCCTCCCAGGGGACGAATAGCCCAAACAGTTCTTTACTGGTACCAGATGGATCATTAGGTACATGGTACACTCTAGTTTTGTTGCCACAGGTTTTGGGGATCACCACAGAGTCTGTCAGAGGTGCCTTTCCAACACTTTTAGTCCTGTTCTTTTATGGGCTCTTTTGGCTCCTTACACTCCCACTCTTGAGTCTAGTTTCTGGTCCCCGGGTCAGTTGCCTAAAGTCTCTCTTACTTGTCAGCATCTTCAACCCAGCTTTGGGACAGAGGTTGGACTACTTTGATGGGTGCTGTGGCACCTTCTTGATAAGGCCCACAGCCTGCTGGTCAGCAGTTTGGGATGAACCTTAACAAACCGCCTCGGTTCCGGTTTACCGGTATTGCCCTGGACTCTCCAGCTGGCTCCAACCAGTCCTGGAGTGTCCCCTTCGTTGTCTGGGTCACCTCTCAGTTTAGAGGTGCCCTCCTGTCATGATCGCAGGGTCCCCTGCGTCCGTCTCTGCTGCTCTCCTCACACCGTCTCACTGACTACTGTGTAACTGTCATTTACGTCACATCTCCTGCTCAGCTAAGCTCCACCCCTTAGGGACCTACTAAATATACAGTCCCCGGTGCAAGGATGTCTATGATTGGGATTTTGTGGTTTTGAATACAGACTCTGTAGCTCCGCCCTCTACCTGTGGCTATGGAGGCACTACATCTTCTGTTTGGGATGCAGTACCTCCCTGTGGCGTTCTGCCAGAGGGGCACCACAATACCACCTGTGGTACTCAGCCAGGGATGACTGATGCTGCAGTTTCAGACTGCTGGGGCAGATGGTAGGGCAGCTGGGATGGTATCGCTCCCCACAGGTGGAGTGGAGCCCCATAGCAGATGGAAACGTCTATCGCAGGGACGGGGCTTTAGGAAAGAAGTGGCCGACAGAGCATAATAGGAGGAGACAAACACAGTTCGTGAAGCTCTTTACCTTTACTTGTTGATCGGACAAGGTTACCCAGTCGGGTGATGTGCTCCTCCAAAGTGCAGCCAGATTAGTCCCTATGAGATTAGGATCACTCTGCCGAGACACCTTTTGTGGACCTTCCCAGGTTATTCTTCCCTGTGCTGGCTACTCGCCTCGCCTGCCATGCGCATTCGTGAACAGGGTCCCAGGCTGATGGCTGTGGGCCTTGTCAGGCGACTGCAGCGGCACGTCCCCTGGCCCTAGTCCTAGCCACCATCCTGCGGATTATCCACAGTTTGTGGCCATTGCTCCTGCAGAGCCAGTGGCCTCCAGTTTTCCTAGTCAGGACTTGGAGTACCCAAACCAATCCCTCTGCCCGACTCGGGTCGAGACCGGATTTAGGGCACACAGGTGGGTCACCCACTCCCGTGTCCCCTAGGACTCTCTCAATCCTGCGGCCACTTCAGACACGCTCCTCCGAAGTTTTTCCTCCTAACTCTCACTGACTCACTGCTAACCCCTCCTCCTGACAATAAGTTTGTGCCCTCCCTCTCAATAGCATCCGACTGAATCCCCTAGCCTGGCATTGGGATGATGATGTGTGCTATTCTGTGTGTCTCGTGTTTGCGACCCTTCTCACCTGGGAACGGTGACACCACACCTATGAAGTAACATAGTAACATAATATTTAAGGTTGAAGGAAGACCTTAAGTCCATCTAGTTCAACCCATACCATAACATGTTGATCCAGAGGAAGGCAAAAAAAAACCCATGTGGTAACACTAAGCTCCACATTGGGGAAAATAATCCTTCCTGACTCCACAAACGGCAATCAGACTAGTTCCCTGGATCAACGCCCTATCAAAGAATCTAATATATATAATCAGTAACATTATATTTTTCAAGAAAGGCATCCAGGCCCTCCTTAAATGTTAGTAGTGAATCACTCCTTACAACATCATGTGGCAGAGAGTTCCATAATCTCACTGCTCTTACAGTAAATAATCCACGTCTGTGATTATGATTAAACCTTCTTCCCTCCAGACGTAGAGGATGCCCCCTTGTCCCCGTCTCAGGCGTAAGAGTAAAAATATCATTAAAAAGGTCTCTGTACTGTCCCCTCATATATTTATACATTATTATAAGATCACCCCTAAGCCTTTGTTTTTCCAAACTAAATAACCTCAAGTTTAATAAAAAGGTCATACATAATACGTTGTGCTCACCATATAAGTTTTTTACATGATCTTTGTTACAAAAATTATAAAAAATTGGTGCAAGAAAACAAGTTAAAAACATTTAAAAACAATGCAGTCCCATATCCTCTGTTGCAAAATCATTCAAATTGCCTGAATAAATCAATTATAAATAGCAGAGGCAGAGTGCAAGCCCTCAATGAAATGCTAAGGCCGGCTTCACATTGCGGGATGGTTCCAATCCGTGGCTGTCCGTGTAAATCGGACAGCCCCGGACCGGTTTTTGGCCCCATAGCAGCCTATGGGGCCAGATAGAAAACGGATGGCAGCTCTCTACCATCCGGTTTCTATCTGTCCGGGACAATCCGGGAGAATTCAGAATTCTCTCACGGACACAAAAACGCTGCTTGCAGTGTTTTTGTGTCCGAGAGGAGAATATCTCCTCTAATTGTCAATTCCTGGATTGTCCAGGATTGCCCCGGATTCACCCGGATTCTCCCGGATCCGGGGCAATCCGGCGCTCCCTAACATGGGAGCCTACGGGGCCGGATTGCCCCGGGACGGGAGGATCCGGGAACCGGACCCCCTGCGGCTGCACGCCGCAGTTGTTTCCGGACTAAGGTTAGCTCCCTGCCAGCCGCGGTCCTGATTCATCAGTGGCGACAGCTGCGTGCGGGTGCACACCGGACCGGAGGGCATATTAGCCCTCCAGTTCTGTGTGCTGATCCTATCCGGGGCTGTCATCCTGACAGCCTCGGATCAGATCTGACCTGCAGTGTGAAGCTAGCCTAACCCCAATTTTGCATTAAGAAGTTTAGTCATGATAAGCCTGTATTATCCTATGTATCAATCAGTGCAAGGATACCATCCATAATATTCAAGGGGAAAATAATGTAGGGGCAGAGACAATCTGCACACACCATTCACATCATGTTACCTATAGCTTGGCTGCAACCTGGAGGTATGAGGGCGCCACGCTTACGCTGCATCAGCAGCTTCTTCAGGGGAATATGAGGTCTAAGTGCAATGCACCAAGTATATAAAGCAGATTAAATGCCAAAGGACGATCACCTGTGAGCAAGCTGCCAAAAAATAGACTGCGCCCTCGCCGGAAGGAGGAAGTGCCATTGTTGTTTAGAATAACCATAGTAATTCAGAAGCAAAAAAAAAAAATCAATGCTATATTGGGGTTAGCATTTCATTGAGGACTTGCACTCTGCCTCTGCTATTTATAATTGATGTATTCAGGCAATTTGTATGATTTTGCAACAGAGGATATGGGATCTGCATTGTTTTTAAATGTTTTTAACTTGTTTTGCACCAATTTTTTGTAATTTTTGTAATAAAGATCATGCGAAAACTTATGTGGTGTGCACAAAGTATTATATATACCTTTTTATATAAAAAGTTCTCCGCTTTCATGCATATTGTAGCACCCCTGTCAACTATAACTTTCTACATATTGGCTGTGCAGCACCTCTTACATATATAAAAGTTTAATAACCTGTCTTGGTATTGCATACCCCTCAGTCCTCTAATAACCTTGGTCGCTCTTATCTGCACCTGCTCTAGTTCAGCTATGTCTATGGCTGGGGCATACAGCGTCCTACCATGTCAATAGGGCCGGCTTCTTGGTGTTCGCCCGGTCCCATCATGTCCCTATTGGTTGAAAACTGAAAGTGAAAGTAAGTGCAGTATCACTGTGGTGACCAGTCTGCAGGGGCATCACATGACCACAACTGCGGGTCCCAGGACTTGGCTGCTGTGCTTAGAGAATGTGGAGTAGGGTGCACTCAAAACCACTGCACTTTGAAGGAGGTTCTGGTGGGTTGACAAACAAGTGATGTGCTTAGTTTCTAAGATCGGTCAAGACCAGCAGGCATATCCACTCCTGTAACAACTGAGGGGCTGTCACTTGCCCCAACTATAGCGAGTAAACAAGCGGAAGTCCTACAGCTGGACAACACTTGCCACAGTGACAAAGGGGGAAGAAGTAGCAGATGCAGTTGATGCAGCAGACAGTGTTTGGTGAGGCCCGCAAGGCACAGTTTTACTGCAGTATTTTTCCCAGACTAATGTGTGGCGCCCCTGCGGACCGGTGGCCACAGTAAGGGACAGAAGCCCCCCCCACACCAACACCCAACACATCCCCCAATCCCTAGACCTAGTACTCCATGTCAAGCAGGGGATAGTGGGGTGGAGCAAGGTGGAGGGTGGAGAGCCAGAGAGAAACCCGGGAAGGGGGTGGAGGAACTAGAGTCAATTCTAGGAACACTAAGTTGGGAGGGCTTGAAGAGTGAGCACAGGTTCGAGTTCCTGGCAAGCTGTAAGAGGAGAAGGGACCGAACACTCAAGCAAAAACACCTAACAGCCGAGAAACTGTAAGGCCAGAGTGAAGGAACATGGACCCAGCGGCCTGTGCCACTGTATGGCTAGTCCGGGTCCCAGGCTACTGACCTCGGGAGAGCAGAAGGGGGCCCATGGCACACCCGAACCAATAGGGACACCGTGGAATCGGGCCAACACCAAGGAGCTGGCCCTGTTGACATGGTAGGACTAGGGATGAGCGAGTAGTGAAATATTCGGACTCGCTATACTCGTAACGAGTAGGTCCCGATACTTGCGTACTCGTTAAGAGTAGCGAGTCTAATGTAAGTCAATGAGAAATGCGAGTATTGCGAGTAATTCCTCAGCTGGACCCTATACAGAGATCTGGGGGCTGAGGAAAAAACTTGACAGCATGAACTCACATGAACTTTCCCATGGCCGCACAGCTCAGCTACATCTCTGGTAGAGGTTCTCTACCAGAGATGTAGCTGAGCTAAAGAAGAAAACTGGATTGATTAATTAACTTCCGAGTTATTCACTGCTCAGCCTTGCGCTCAGCAGTTTCTGCTGACAGAGCAGTGAATAACTCGGAAGTTAATTAATTTCCGAGTTATGCACTGCTCTGCCGTGCGCTCGGCAGTTTCCGCTGGCGCTTGGCAGTGTTATGGCTGTGAAAGCAGAGTTCACTCGCGGTCATAACTGGGGCTATGACCTGGAGTGAACTCTGACTGTCACAGTCAGTTCTTAGCCTGCTCTCTCTCTGCATAGATGTGTGTCTATGCAGAGGAATGCAGAGCTGAGATTCATTCCCATTTGGACTACGTCGGATGGAAGATTATTTTCTTAATAAAGTTGGAGTCTCTAAGTGTTGTTTTAATTTTTTTTCTAATAAAACTTTTTTTCTCTGTGTTATGTTTTTGGTTAATAACGGGGTTAGGGCCAGGTTTGTATTATCAGCTGGCCCTAAGCCCGAAATTCATGGGGTCACCCCAATATTAGACATGATCGCCATGAATTTCTATTAAAGTGTTAAAAAAAAACACAACACAGAGAAAAATGTTCCCTTCCCAGGTTGCTTTCTCCCTGCGCTGGATCACTCGCCTCGCCTGCCCTGCGCCTTAATGAACAGGGTCCCAAGCTGGTGGCTGCGGGCCTTGTCGGGCAATGGGCAATACGTCCCCTGACCCTAGTTCTAGCCACCATCCTGCGGATTGTAGCCGCTGCTCCTGCAGATTCAGTGGCCTCCGAGTTTCAAGGTAGAATCTTGAAGCGTCCACACCAAATCGGGGCTGGTCCCCTCTGGCAACCAGTCCCTCTGCCCGACTCGGGTCGGGTCTGGTTTCGGGGCCCACGAGTGGATCCTTCATTCCTGTGTCCCCTAGAACTCATTCTTCCTGCGTCCTCTCCAGATGCGTTTCTCCTCCTTTGCTCTCCTACAATGTTCTCCCTCTCTCTCACTAGACTCTCCCTACCCCCTCTACCATACTCCTCCTCCAGCCTGAAGATAGGGCCCTCCTTGCTTCAGGTCCGCCCAAGATCTCATGACCTAGAGTTTGAGTGGAGTTGTATGTTTGGCACCCTGCGTTACAGGTAGCCACAGGAACACCTAGACCATGGAGGGATTTCCACATCTGGTACACCTCACACATACAACACCTTCCACCCCAGGCCTATAGGGGGAGCTCCACTTGCTGCCCTTAGGCAAGATCCCCTATAAATACAGGTGCTGGGGGCGGGGTTAGGCAGTGCAGTTCCTGAGAGGACTGTGAAGAGGTCTTGAGAGGTAGAGAGCAGTGCTAAGCTCCTTTCAGGGACTGTGTGAAGCAGTTCCAATCAGTACTGTGAATAGTATTAGCTAGTGTAAGGTACTCGAGAGTGAGGGACGAAGGCAAGGCGAGGAACAGAACAACAGGGGCAGAGGAGCCATACCGACTCACCCCAAGAAGTAACCTGGACACGAGAGTCCGAGTCTGCCAGGTAGAGTTTAGCCCCGCAAAAAACACTGGTATACTGAGGAGACTCCAGTCTCCCGGGCACCCACAGCACCTTCAACACGAGAGCCAGGAACCACAGGAGAGTGACTGCAGTGAATAGAGCAAATAGTTTGTGGAGCCTCTTTTAGGAGTCTCAATACAGGACTAACCAGATATCTTTCTAGGGAAGGACCTAGCCATGTAGTGGCTCTTTGAGGAGACCACCATAACCACCATATTAAGTGGCCCTTTGAGTCAATATCCAGCTCTTTACAAGCTTAAAGATACGACAAGGGAATACCAAGGCCAGGTATCCATCCACAGACAGCTGTTTCAGTGTGTTGCCCCTCATCAGTGTGGAGTAGGATTCTGGCTAGGTGGGAGCAATGCATAGTAGACCAACAACACAAAGTATTCACTGATCTCAGGGAGACCAGTCCAAGAAAACACTGCGGGCTGCTGGCTAAAGCGCTCAACACAGTGAATTCCTATCCTATCCAGCCACAGACAGCTGTTTCGGTTTTGTTGGTCTACTAGGCATTGCTCCCACCTAGCCAGAATCCTACTCCACACTGATGAGGGGCAACACCCCAAAACAGATGTCTGTGTTTGGATACCTGGCCTTGGTATTCCCTTGTTCCGTTGCTCTCCTCAAAAAGCCACCCCATGGCTAGGTCCTTCCCTGGAAGGATATCTGGTTAGTCCTGTGTTGAGACTCCTAAACAAGGCTTCACAGACTATTTGCATATTCAAAATTCCCTGGGGGCAATGCGCCTAGGAATTCACTGTGTTGAGCGCGTTAGCCGGCTGCCCGTAGTGTTTTCTTGGACTGGTCTCCCTGAGATCAGTGAATACTTTGCAGTGAATAGAGGGTTCTCAGTGCAGTTAACACGGTGAGAGACACAGAGGAGGCCAGGCCCAGTTCCAAACAGGTCAGGGCTTCAGCATAAGCAAGGAGAAAGACAAGGAGGTCTTACAACTCACTAGATGTGGAGGTCCTAAAGTGCTTCCCGACCACCTGGAGACTACCCTGGACAGTAGCGGTTTAACCTTAGTAAAAGGTGCGAAAAATACTCCCAGCATGTGTGTGTGTCAATCCTTACTGCCCTGAACCTGCATCGTGCATAGACTATTCCATCACCTCAACCTGTAGAGTTACCTCCCTGTGTGAACCCATATCCCTACTACACTGCCCCAGGGACCCCGCTCCACCTATGGGGAGCGTTACTACCTAGCTACCTATCCACCATCCCCGGAGGTCTGCAGCAGCGCCGGTGCCATCACCGGACACCGTAGGTGGCGTCACGACCTATATTTTATTTTTCTTTACTAAAACCCCTTTTTAAGTGACCACCAGGGCCACGGCCCCGGGCACCGACCACCATTGACAGCACCTCTAACTAAACGCTCGGGATCCGAGTACCCCGACCCAGTGGCGGATCAGATACCGACTTTTGTGTCTCAGGTTTGCAACCCCTCTCACCTGAGAGTGGTGACACCACAACTGTGGACTAGGTGCAGCATCACTGTGGTGAACAGTCCGCAGGGGCACCACATTCCCCCTTGGCAAAGCACAGCACGTCCACGGGCTGCAAAAAAAGGTACAAGACATTAAGCATAAGAACTTACAATTTTTCATGTGCACATTTTAAACAACAACATCAATATCTTCCCTTTATGGGAGACGCTGGCTTGAACGTTACATCATAACAGTTACTATAAAAGGAAAAATACAAAAGATATAAAAATGCAAACACCCATAGGAAAGCTTGCAAGGGCACCTAGACGGAGTGTCCCCTTTCCGGGCTAATGTGTGGGTATCGCCCCAACCCACCTTCGCTTCATCCCTGGGAGTGGCTACAGGACACTTGTGTATGGCCTCATTTGGCTCTTTGGCCATGCCGATGGTTTATATTTAAGGCCTGAGTGTCTCAGTGCAAATTTTGTCTGGGTAAAGTGCGACAGGTTCAACTATGCACCCTACGATGTTGGCCTGAAAACCAACAAGAGGCACATTAAGAAGTGCAACTTTTTACAATGAATGTTCTTATCATGTCATCGTCCATAATCAAATTGTCCTTAGTATTAATCTATAACTATCTACACAAGGCCTGGCCGGCTAACTAAAATACTATTTACATACTACTATATACAGTTCCAGTACCTAACCAGGCTACTTATTATTTACTACATGATAACTATGCACACAATGATTAACATTAATACACCGTATCCAGGTAATACTATATACATAATTACAGGAAATACTCCCTATTTCTCCTGCTTCCAAGGTAACACGTTTACCAACTGGCAACCTCCTTGGCTGGGGAGTACGTTCAAACCTCCTCCGTAATCGCTGGAGCAAAGTATGCCTTGTCCACAGCTTCGCTGACGAGGAGCTGATTTGTCCTGAACAAATGTAGTTGGTCGGCCGGATCTAGTAGCAGGTGGAGGTGTAACCGGGGCTGGTGCCGCAGTCAAAGCTGTAGATGGTGCCACAGAGTCATGGACTGCAGAGTTTGGGGATGGCACCACAGCCGTCACCTTCCTCACGTTTAAGGCGTACCACCCACGATGACCCACATGTCTAGTGTACTCAAGCCATTCTCCTGGTTACAGGTTTTGACCGGGGGACCCCCATGCCAAATGGGACTCAGCATCCCTCTGGTTCACGAAAATTTCTTTATATCTTCATATGGGGCTCCCGGATAATTCCCCACCCCTTGTGAAGTTGAAAGTCTACCACCGAGCCTCGTCTCCGTTCAACCTGGTTGGTGGCCTGGTTCTTACGGGTTTGGATTTTAGCCTTGAGGTTCATATCCTCATGGACCCATCGCTTGGCCTGGTACCTCCCCTCCTCAGCCTCCTCTGCAGCCCATCGCTGCCGGCATTACTCTATCTCAGGGATTATTTCTGATACATCTCCCATGTGAGCCTCCTCCACCTGGGCCTCCCTGGGAAACCCCATCAGTTCGTTTTCCCGGCACACCCAGCGGAAGTGGACATCCTCCGTCTGGACTGCCTCTCTGTTGAGCAATGGTTCAGTCTGCAGTTGGCCGGCAACTTGTCTCCTGGGGCCTCGCTTTTGTCCCACCCCATGTTTCTGGATGCCCGGCCGGGTTTAGGGACTGTAGGGGGTTTCAGGGGCCCAAACAAGGTGCCTTCGGCTATTAGGGCGACAGTACCTGTTGTGATGGTTGCTGCTCCAGGGCCGGTCTTTTCTGGAACCAGGTGTGCTGGCTGCGGCTTGGTCGGTGACTAGTTAAGTGCTGTCGTCTGGACCCTGAGAAGCTGTCGGCTTATCTTCTCCATCTCGGTTCTCAGTAACTCCGGATGACAACAGATCCGGGAACATCCCCGGGCCACTGGGGAAGTCCGTCTCCTCGACCCCTGGTGCCGGAGCTTCTCTGCTGCTTGCCATGGCATTCACACCGCGCCACACACAGATTTAGGAATTACACTTCTTCTCAGCATAAAATGCCCATGTCCGGATGGACACTCTCACACTCCTATTCTATCAGTACACCGATAGATACACAGCATCACTGTCCCTAGCAATAACACTTTGAGTATACTGCTGACGGCAAATGGACGCTTCTTATATCCCAAGAGACATGTGATTTTGACAGCCAATGAAACAAGCCAGCCAATGACACAAGCCCTTGTGTCTTCAACTTGTGGAAGTTTTTATGCACCCTGATTGGCTGCTGGCCCAAAACAAAAGAAAGATGAGGGATTAAAAAATAGAGTCTGATGCTACTCTCTGACCTCTTCCCATCAAACACGTCCCACCAAATATCCTACACTGTCAAAAGGCAGGAGAAAAGCATTAATTAAATGCAGTAATGCTTTGTTTTTATCCGGTCAGTTAACAAACAAATCCACATTTGCAGATTTTTTGGGAAGTTGTTCGTGTTTCCAATCCCAAACAAAATCTACAATGTTCGTGCCGAATTTGAAATTGGTGAACATGTTCGGAGAAAGTTTACTTATCGCCCCTTTTTTATCTGGTGGGGGGTTTTCATCCAGTATTTGGGAACATATCAAATTACAATCCTCCGTGCTAAAGGAGGGAACATTTTCTTCCTGATTAATTAAGGTCTTTTGGTGGCTAGTGACCGAGCCAAGAGAGGTACAAACCGCAAATGTATAAAAGCATCTTTAGCGTGGAGGATTTTGTGTGGATATAATCAAAATTTTATGATTAAAGATCACATCTAGGAGGTTTTCTCCTAAATTCGTAGGGATGATAAAATGATTACAATTTTTAATCCTGTGACAGCTAAATTGCTACTTCCCATTGCCTGAAGGATAAATGATTCCTTCCACTCATCCCTTTTGAAAAAAAATTGTGAAGACTCCTGGTCTTCAAGATATTATTGAGGTGGATTTGGCGGAGGATCATGAGGAGGAGGTTGAGCAAATTTTTGGGGTCAGAGTTTTGGTCCTGAAGAACGCTCTTGGGTTGATTTGCTTCATGTGGATCACTTGTTGATGGAATTCAGTCAGGGACTTCAGACAATGTATACTTCTGATGGTCCGGTGGCCCCTGATAAAAGGTGGGTACTGTGATGGCTTGATTTGACGAATTGAACCAATTACCTATAGGTTCTGTGGTCAATTTCCCTGCCTTCTGAGCTATGGCTCTTTTCTTCTTGGTCCTAATGTTGATGGTTTCATCTTAATTTTCCCTCTCTGCTCTTTATCATCTTCAGGGGTTCTCTGTTGTCTTAAACATATGTACAGTATATCTATGTATCCCCACCCAGTGTGATTGGGAAAACGAAAATGGGACAACAGAGAACACTTTAAGAATATGAAGCAGCTGTGAAGGAGATCAGTGTGTGAAGAAAATCGAATATGAATTAAAATTGAAAAAAGATTAATAATCTCTACCAGTCACCTCTCTAAGCCTAGCAATGTGTATCGATGCCTCATTCTCGAGAGTGATGCAGGATCAAGCAGTGGGACAAGCATCTATTGGGTAGTTATGATGGAAGACTAACTTGATCAAGTATATCAGTAGTCATAATACTTTATTCATATAAAACGTCTGATTACGATCTCTAAACTTAGAAAAAAGACAAATATCAAATAACATGAGAAACAAATATAATTTCAAAACTTATGGTAATAACTAGATGGCTGCCCGATTCTAAAGAATCGGGTAGTCTAGAATCCATATATAGTTTATTTACTAATAGTTAGGGGAGTGCGGTGAAATTAATTGTGTGTATACGGTGGCTCAGTGGGTAGCAGAGTATACGGTGGCTCAGTGGTTAGCACTGCGCGGTGGCTCAGTGGTTAGCACTGTGCAGTGGCTCAGTGGTTAGCACTGCGCGGTGGCTCAGTGGTTAGCACTGCGCGGTGGCTCAGTGGTTAGCAGTGAGTGCGGTGGCTCAGTGGTTAGCAGTGAGTGTGGTGGCTCAGTGGTTAGCAGTGAGTGCGGTGAGATTGGTCAGCGCAGCACCGTGGGCATAGCGGTCAGCGCAGCGCCGTGGGCAGATTGGTCAGCGCTGTGCCGTGGGCAGAGTGGTCAGCGCTGTGCCGTTGGCAGAGTGGTCAGCACAGCACCGTGGGCAGAGTGGTCAGCGCAGCCCCATGGGCAGCGTGGTCAGCACAGCGCCGTGGGCAGCGTGGTCAGTGCAGCGCCGTAGGCAGCGTGGTCAGCGCAGCGCCGTGGGCAGAGTGGGCAGCACAGCGCCGTGGGCAGAGTGGTCAGCGCAGCGCCGTGGGCAGAGTAGTCAGCGCAGCGCCGTGGGCAGAGTGGTCAGCGCAGCACTGTGGGCAGAGTGGTCAGAACACACATACACACACACTCCGCTATACTTATCACCGGGCCTGCGTCTTCCCCGCCGCCTGGATCCTGAGTCGACATGTCGGCATCCCCGGACGACTGGATCCAATATGGCATCTGGGAAGTCTGGCGAGACTTCCCAGATGCCATCTTGGACAAAGTATGTTGCCGGCTCCGGATGACTGGATCCAATATGGCATCCGGGAAGTTTGGTGAGACTTCCTGGACGCTATATTGGATCCAGTAGTTCGGGGGTGGCGACATGTCGACTGAGGATCCAAAATATAAAGAGGGGGGGGGGGGAAAGAGGCGCAATAGTGCCCTATCACTAGTGACACTAGTGTGAAAAACGGTGGTGCTGTGTAGCCGCTCACCTGGTCCAGTTGTGGTCCCCACAACTGGTTTGAAGGCGTTTAGGAATCAATGTTCCAAGCTGCTGCTATCCCTGAGGAAGGCGCCGGGTGTGGCGCTGAAACGCGTAGGAAGAGGAGGAATAAAGAGGATGAAAAGTTGTTGGGCTCTTTGGTGAGTTATTTTGAACCCAGAAGCAGCGCGGACCGTGACACACCATCACTCCCATCATTTTCTTTTGGACTGAGGATCCAGGCGGCGGACGCAGGGCCCGTGGTTAGTATAGTGGAGTGTGTGTGTGTGTGTGTGTGTGTATGTGTATGTGTGTGTGTGTGTGGACAAAGTGACGGAAGTGCGGACAAAGTGACAGAAGTGCCTTGGGCTTTTATATATTAGATACACACACATTATATGTACACACATGCAAATCTATAAAGATGTAGAAATATATATATACATACACACACATCATTCACAAATTATATTACATACACACATATATACACATACTGTACATTGCATATGGAGGGGTGAGGAGAGTGGAGGCTGGAGGGGTGAGGAGAGCGGAGGCTGGAGGGGTGAGGAGAGCGGAGGCTGGAGGGCAGAGGACAGGGGAGGCTGGAGGGCAGAGGACAGGGGAGGCTGGAGGGCAGAGGACAGGGGAGGCTGGAGGGCAGAGGACAGGGGAGGCTGGAGGGCAGAGGACAGGGGAGGCTGGAGGGCAGAGGACAGGGGAGGCTGGAGGGCAGAGGACAGGGGAGGCTGGAGGGCAGAGGAGAGGGGAGGCTGGAGGACAGAGGACAGGGGAGGCTGGAGGGCAGAGGAGAGCGGAGGCTGGAGGGGTGAGGAGAGCGGAGGCTGGAGGGGTGAGGAGAGCGGAGGCTGGAGGGGTGAGGAGAGCGGAGGCTGGAGGGGTGAGGAGGGGTGGGGAGGCTGGAGGGGTGAGGAGAGGGGAGGCTGGAGGGGTGAGGAGAGGGGAGGCTGGAGGGGTGAGGAGAGGGGAGGCTGGAGGGGTGAGGAGAGCAGAGGCTGGAGGGGTGAGGAGGGGTGAGGAGAGGTGAGGCTGGAGGGGTGAGGAGAGGTGAGGCTGGAGGGGTGAGGAGAGGTGAGGCTGGAGGGGTGAGGAGAGCAGAGGCTGGAGGGGTGAGGAGAGCGGAGGCTGGAGGGGTGAGGAGAGGGGAGGCTGGAGGGGTGAGGAGAGCGGAGGCTGGAGGGGTGAGGAGAGCGGAGGCTGGAGGTCAGAGGACAGGGGAGGCTGGAGGTCAGAGGACAGGGGAGGCTGGAGGTCAGAGGACAGGGAGGCAGGAGGTCAGAGGACAGGGGAGGCTGGAGAGCAGAGGACAGGGGAGGCTGGAGGGCAGAGGACAGGGGAGGCTGGAGGGCAGAGGACAGGGGAGGCTGGAGGGCAGAGGAGAGCGGAGGCTGGAGGGGTGAGGAGAGCTGAGGCTGGAGGGGTGAGGAGAGTGGAGGCTGGAGGGGTGAGGAGAGCGGAGGCTGGAGGGGTGAGGAGAGTGGAGGCTGGAGGACAGAGGACAGGGGAGGCTGGAGGGCAGAGGACACTGCCCGGGCTGTGGGCGGTGAGCGACAGAGCTGGCGGCGGTGTCGGGTTGATGCCGGAGGGCGTACACCGGACCGGAGTGTGGGCGGGGCCGGCTCCCGGATGGAGGAGGAAAGTGCCAGGGCTGTGGGCCGTGAGTGGCAGGGCTGGCGGTGGTGCCGGTGATGGCGGAGGCCGCACACCGGACCGGAGTGTGGGCGGGGCCGGCTCCCGGATGGGGGAGGACGCACACCGGGCTATGTGGGGGGCCACAGCGAGGGGCACACAACGGGGGGGTGTGCGGGGCCGCGGCGAGGGGCACACCGGGGTATGTGCGGGCCCGCGGCGAGGGGTCTGGTGGCGGGATAGCGGCTCGCCGTGGGCGCTCCCGCTCCCACCGCTCGGGAGTCTGGTGGGCGCTACCGCGCCCACCGCTCGCCGCCATCTTTGATCACCCTGAGCGGGTGTAGTGCCCAAGCCACTTCCGTCGTGTCGCGTCATTTTTGTCCCTTGAAGACGGAAGTGGCTTCGGGTTTTATATATTAGATTAAAAAAAAACAGAAGCATGAACTATCTCACCAGATGAGCGTTTTGCTCCAGTATACTATATGGAAAATCTCAAACCTTTTTTTCTCATCAACAATTTATTCAGAAAAGTTTTTAATTCTGTTTGTTAGCAACAAGTTCCTTTCCTGCTGTAGAAGTGAGAGACACAGATGGATGTTTGTGCATAGTAGCATGTCAGTTAAACTTTTGTCTCCTGGCCACACCTGTGTTTCCCTTGGGCATGAGAATAATTAGTTTGAGTTTCATATTAAATACTAAATATAGAAAAAGTAAAAAGATGCTGGAAACAAGTATAAAACTCTTTTTTCATACTAACCTGTTGTACTTTGTGCATGTGGTTCATGTTCTTACTATATTCTGTACAGTATGTTTTTCAGCTCCTATTGATTTCTTTTACCATAAATTATATAAAAATAAAAGAAGATAATGTATGTTGGCGTCATCTGATTTCTAAATTAAATGTCAAAATGAGGTTTTGGTGACTGATGCTTTGTGTTTTCGATGTGCAAAAAACACAGCATCTTATACTTCCAGCAAAGTGGATGGGTTTTATAGAAATCTCATGGCCGCAGAGCTCGAGCCGGGCTGTTGTGATGTCAGGCTGGGCAGAATTCAGCAAGGGCACACAGCATGTTAGGCTGTGATTAACCCTATCTGCACCAGCGCGGCTGCAGCTGCAGGACACTGGAGGAGCCTGGACACTCTGGGGGACAGCAAGGAGCCACACTGAAGGCCAGGGGAGCTGGTTAGAAGCAGTGTGTATGTGTATGTGTGTGTTTGTAAGTGTATGTTTGTGTGTAAGTGTATGTGTGTTTGTAAGTGTATGTGTGTGTGTATATTTGTAAGTGTGTGTGTGTATGTGTGTGTGTTTGTCAGTGTGTGTGTGGCACCCTGGCACCTGTTGGGCACCACAGAAATCCTTAGAGCACAAATGGAGTAAGTAACAGCACAGCAAAACCCACAAACACAACAACACTTAGAGCACCTGGTTTCACCCCGAGCCTCTAGGGGGAGCTCCACTGGTGACTTTTAACCAGTTCCCCCTATAAATAGAGTCTTGGAGGGAGAAACTTCAGAGTGTGGTAGACGCTACAAGAGCTGCCAGCCTGTGTGAAACCTCCACCCTATGAGGAACACACTAGGCCCGACCAGCCTGTTAGCCAGTGGAGATCCCTGCAACTGGGATAATAGGAAGAAGGAGAACACCTCTCAGGAACACAGAGTTATTCCGACTCTTTCCAAATTAAGCGGTTACTGGAACCGAAGCTGTGAGAGCTGCCCAGCCACCACAGAGAACCAGCACCATCAACAGGAGGTTTTGCCACCTGTTACACCTGATGCACCCATCCACGAGAGCCCAGGGAAGAGTACTGATCCTGCTCAGACCCTTTTACAGTGCCCTCAGTGCTGTTAACCAGGTGAAGCAAGTTCCATTGAATACACTGCCCGGTCCGGATGGATTCCACATCCACCCGACCTTAGCACCAGAACTAGAGAAAGGAAGCCTAACACTGCTTGCTGTGAAACTCCATAAGTGCCAACTTCACTATCCCGGTCCGAGTGTACCTGACTACCATCCAGTAAAGGTACCTAAAAGAGACTTTGTGTGGTTGTGCATTATTCCTGGATTCAGCGCGCAGCATCCCGCAGCTGCCTCACAACATCTTGCGCAGCTCCCGGCTCCGGGGACTCCCGCTCATCCTGTGGGGAGCGTTCCATCTCGCTGTATACCATCCCCTGGTGACCCGAACAGCGCTGGTAAGGTTACCAGAACACCCGCAGGTGGCGTCACGAAGACAAATCACCCCTACTGTTCCGCCATTCCCCTATTGATCTGGACCACCGGGCCTACACCACCGCAGGCGCGGTTCTGTGACTGGAGGAGAAGCAACGCCCGCTACGTGTACCCCCGGCTACGGTGAGTCAGAATTTGGCGTCACGAACAGGATTCGAGCAGGCCCGTTATCACGGGTATTGTGTGCTATTTATTGACTGTGAATATCGAACTGTACATTTGGTCCACCATTGCTGCGCGAAAAGGCGGGAAAAGAAAGGGCGTGACTGTGCAGAGGGCGTGAAGATTGGCCTCGCCCCCACGCTCTGACGACTTCCTCCGTACGCAGTAGGAACCGGAAACTCCCGTGGTGCCTCACTCCTCACCGCGAGGCCGACACTTCCGTTTGCAACCGAGGGAAAGGCTACGCTTAACTAAGGGGGAGCGACCATGAGTAACCCGGCTCCTGATCACGCGGTGCCCCCGCTAGACCAAGCGGCACTTCAAAATATACCTCTAGATGGACAGCAACAAGTCGGCGGTATGCCACCGCAACCCGCTCCGATTATGCCGATGTCTCTACCCTACGTTCCTAGTGCGACCTGGTTACCCAAATACAGCGGTGTACCCAGCACCTTGGAGAACTTCCAGAGGAAGATATGCCAAGCGCTGGACATGTACCCGATGACCGGTAAGCAAAGAGCTTCAGTTGTTATGGGACAGTTAACCGGTGCAGCCGAACTGCAGAGCTGCAGCTGGCCTGTAGAAGTTCAGGAATCTGTGGAGCAGATATTCGCTAGATTAACCCGGGTCTTTGAGTGCCATACCGAAGCTGGATTAAGACTGTCATTCTATCGTTGTAACCAAGGGGCACAAGAAAGTGTCCTTGATTATTCGCTGCGTTTGCAAGAAGCATACAGACTGTTAAAACAAGTTGATCCTGATAGTGCTCCAGATGAGAACAAAGCGTTAATTGGACAATTTATTGTGGGCCTTAAACTGTCTGAGGATAGAAAGCAAGCAAGCTGGTGGTCCATACAAAATCCAACCCCATATCATCCCCAACATTTGCACTCACACCATCTCATATGTTCACCATCACTTGCACTTTTAAGACCCTCATCACTCGGCGTGATACACCTGAATGCATTTTTCTGTATTACGTTATATGATCTTAATTTATTGGTTTGTGTTCTATACAGAATCATTTGATGAAGGCTCATGTAGAGCCAAAACGTTATGTTTTTCAAGTACACTACGAATTAATAAACTCATCATAAAAGAATCAACTCTTCAAGTTCCCTTTTTTAGTGTGCCAGGGATATATTACACTATTCATACAAAATCCAGGCGCAGAGTTTGACACCTTGAGAGATTTAACAGTTTGGGGACAGCGACTCGCTGAAGTACCTGATCCCGCTTCACCGCAACAGCAGTGCACTGACACCCCTTCCGTGCCGGCAGCAGCATCTCCAATCCCTGCGATTCAGTCCAGCACACAGACTGTAACACCTGACCGGTTTGATCAACTGTGTGCTAATGTCGAGCAGCTGATGAAAGACGTGGCCAAGCTACAAGCTGGGAGAAGACCCAAGACAGATGCAAGGCCATCGGACAAGATTCAACTCGCCGACAGCCCTGATGACGTCCCGTGGATGAGGAGAAAGACACAGCCGTCGCGAGGAAAACCTGCAGACCGCCGCAGTCCTGACAGATGCCGCAACAGTCAGCAGAACGACTTAGGAGGACGCAATCTGCAATCCCGTCCTTTAAACGAGCGACCCCTGGGCGAGAAGGGCCAACCCCAGGAGTAGACTGTCCAGGCCCTACGTCCAGCTGGGAACACAAGTATGTGGGAGACTGTCCATACTTACCAATCGTCATCGATGGCATCGCTATCTCCGCCTTGATAGACACAGGATCCCAGGTGACATCCATCCCCAGTACCCTTTACAAGCAGTTCTGGCCAGATGTTAAGCTAGAACCCCCTAATCCCGAGATGAACCTTGAAGCCACTAATGGTATAACCGGTTACCATAGAGGGACAGTGGGAAGCTACAGTAAAGGTGGGGAGGGTGCAGTTGAAAAACCAGGGTATCTTAGTGGTCCAGGATAAGCCTAACCACAAGGATCCATATGTCATATTGGGTACCAATGTCATGATCAAATGCCTCGATGAAGTGTTGTTTTTACTCCAACAGAGTGCTGAAGCCGGTAAACCCAGAGAAAAGAGGGCTATCCAAAAGCAGATCAGAGCTCTGGTGTATCAACAACAGGTAACCTTGTCAAATGGTGAGATTGGCAGAGTAAGGGTCACAGATCCCATTCCAATTGTGGTACCACCCAGAAGTGAAATGATGATCTGGTGTCGAGCAGCCATAGGCCTGAGAGGGCAGGACTACCAAGCTGTAGTAGAACCTGTAATGTCCGACAGTAGTCCTACGCTCTTGACAGCCAGAGGGTTAGTCGACGTAAGAAAGGGGAGAGTCCCCGTACGCATATTGAATTACGGTGATGACGAAGTCAGACTGCCAAGATATGCAACTGTCGCTAAATTGTACCAAGTAAAAGATGATGCTGTGATTGATGTAAAATCCTCAAACCAAACAGTCACTGATGAACCCCCTCACTCCAAAGATCAGTTAGAGAAATGGTGTCAAGACCTCAGTGTAGGAACTGACAATACACCCTCTCACCAGAAAAATGGAGTATACCGGGTAGTTCGGGAGTATGAGCAAGTGTTCAGCAAACACCCACTTGACTTTGGGAGGATTAAAGGGGTACAACATCATATCCCCACAAACAACCATGCACCTATCAAAGAAAGGTACAGGCCTATACCACCCACTCACTACCAGAAAGCAAAAGAGATGCTTCAGGACATGAAAAATGCAGGAGTCATTAGGGATAGCTGTAGTCCCTGGGCCACACCACTAGTCCTGGTTAAAAAGAAAGATGGTAGTATGAGGATGTGCGTAGACTATAGGCAAATCAACAAAGTCACACACAAGGATGCATACCCGTTACCACGCATAGAAGAGTCACTAGCTGCACTCAAATCTGCCAATTACTTCTCCACATTAGATCTTACTAGTGGGTACTGGCAGGTTGCCGTAGCAGAGGAGGATCGTGAGAAGACAGCCTTCACTACTCCTATGGGCTTATGCGAGTTCAACAGTATGCCATTCGGTTTGTGCAATGCCCCAGGAACATTTCAGAGACTCATGGAGTGTTGTTTGGGCCACAAGAACTTTGAGACTGTCTTGTTATACCTTGATGATGTCATTGTCTACTCTCAGACCTATGAAGATCACCTCCAACACCTGAGTGAAGTGTTCGAGTCACTGTCCAAGTACGGGATGAAACTGAAACCGTCCAAGTGCCACCTACTGAAACCCAAGGTCCAATACCTAGGACATGTGGTCAGCGCTGAAGGCGTAGCACCGGATCCGGATAAGGTCGCCGTCATCAAGGACTGGCCAGCACCCATCAACCACAAAGAGGTACGTCAATTCCTAGGACTGGTCGGGTACTACCGACGCTTCATCAAAGGCTATACCAAGATAGCCGCCCCCATGCAAGATCTCTTAGTGGGCCAATCCAAAAACGGCAAGATCAGGGGACCCCCATTCCACTGGGGACCAGAACAGGACAAATCCTTCCAAACGCTGAAAGATGCTTTAACTGGAGAAGAGATCCTGGCCTACCCTGACTACAATCTACCGTTTTTATTGTACACTGACGCAAGTAATGAAGGTTTAGGAGCCGTCCTATCTCAACGTCAGCAGGGCAAGGAGAAGGTGATAGCCTACGCCAGCAGAAAGCTCCGTCCCACAGAAAGGAACCCGGAAAACTACAGCTCCTTCAAGCTGGAGTTCCTGGCCCTGGTCTGGGCGATCACAGAGCGTTTCAAACATTACCTGGCCTCTGCCCCATTCACAGCTTTCACAGATAACAATCCTCTAACACACTTAGAGACAGCAAAGCTGGGAGCCCTAGAACAGCGTTGGGTAGCAAGACTCGCCAACTACGACTTCACTGTAAAGTACCGGGCAGGTCACAAGAACGGCAATGCTGATGCCCTGTCCCGAATGCCTCATCTTCCTGAAGAGGGAAAAGACATAGATGACCTGGAAGAGATTGAACTACCTGCTTTCCACCGTTCGGGTACAGCAATATGTCATCAGAGAAACCAGACACGCGTAGAGAGGACCGTGAACCCGTTACCTCACCATGACTGGAAGGAGGCTCAGGCCAACGACCCAGATGTCAGCCTGGTAAGGGATCTGATCACTCAAGAACACGCCAACATGGACTCTGATGCCTCACCAAACGCTAAATGCCTGTGGAAGGAGAAAGGGAGGTTGTTCGTCTACCAAGGTAAACTATGCAGAAGATACCTCAACCCGAGAACCCATGAACTAATCTGGCAGATTGTAGTTCCCAAGACTGAAGTCCAGATGATCCTTGAAGCATACCATGATGATGCCGGACACTTTGGATGGAAGAAGCTGGAGAGACTCCTGAAGGATCGGTTCTACTGGGTCGGTATGAGAGGCTCCATTGACAAATGGTGTAAAAACTGTGGACCATGTCACCTTCGAAGAAAAAACCATCTAACTCAGAAAGCTCCGTTGCAGCCAATTGTGACCACCAAACCTCTTGAAATAGTTGCTCTCGACCACGTGAAGCTTACCCCAAGTCGAACCGGGTATACTTACGCTCTCACTATCGTCGATCACTACTCAAGATTCCTGGTAGTCGTTCCAGTTAAGGATTTAACTGCTGAGGTAGCAGCAAAAGCGTTCCAGAGTTACTTCTGTCGCCCCCATGGGTATCCAGACCAGGTCTTAACTGACCAAGGGCCAGCCTTCGAATCAGCTCTGTTCCAAGAATTCTTAGGGCTGTATGGGTGTAAGAAAATCCGCACAACACCTTATCATCCTCAGACGAACGGTTTATGTGAGAAGATGAACCACATAGTCATTGACATGCTCAAGACCTTACCAGTTGAAGAGAGAAATCAATGGCCAGAGAAACTTCCAGATCTCGTGGACATCTACAACCACATACCTGTCAGTTCGACAAATTACACACCTGCTTACTTGATGAGAGCAAGACCAGGTAAACTGCCTATTGATTTGCAGATGGGAACCATTGAACCCACAGAAGATTCTGCTGATGAAGACTGGGTCAGCCAACGCCAAGAGAAGTACAGAAGAGTACAAGAGAGTGTTGAGAGAAACCTAGAAATCAGTAGAACCAAGCAAGAAAAAGACTTTAACAAGCACGCCTCAGCTGAACCGCTAGCTATAGGTGATGTAGTGCTGAAAAGAAAGCGAAAAACTAACAAATTGGATAACAGTTGGGAATCCATACCCTACACCATTATGCCGTCACACTATGATAACTCAAAAACTTGTGTTATTAGTAAAGACAATGGGAATACTATTGCAACTGTCTCAAGGGATCATTTGAAGAAATGTCCGCCACAGTTAATCCCACAAGCAACCAGTTACCCTACTGTAACTAAAGATGAAGAAACAAAAGAAAATCTAGTCCTTACAGAAATTGGATACTTACCAGCTGATTGGCCACAAATAGGTGAAGCATTCCTCATAACAGTTATGCATTTCTACCAACCTGTTGAAGATCAGCAATCTAATCCAATTCCACAAGTCCAACAAGAAGAAGTCCAAGTGCAAGAATTGCAGCCTGTTATCATGGAACCTGAGATTCCTGTAATCGGTCAGCCTGCTAGTTCCACAGTAAGAGAAGCCATTCCTAATCAACTACCTACAGAGGTCAGTCCAGTTGATAGACTCCGCACTTACTATGGTCTTACACAAAGCAGACATAGAGAATTACCAACCACTTCGTACACTACACCAACAGCTTTGGAAACACCCACACTACGCAGATCCACACGTAGTACATTAGGTCAACCCCCACACAAGCTTGGAGAATGGGTTTAAAATGTAGTGGAAAATGTAACCTGTAAGTGTTGTATATAGTAACCAGTTTTCAAAACCTGTAAAAAGTAGTGTACAGAAGGGTGGAGGAACTGGGCTCTGTCCCAAGTATACTAAGTTGGGGACAGAAAGCGCCTGGTAAGGTATAGAAGGTTAGTACCGGCCTCCCAAGCAGAGACACCCGTAGGGAATGTATAAAGTTTACCGTGTGTCCCTGGACTTTACCTTTTTCCCCTTTTCATAAACTTTGAACGATTGTCACAGGACTTGTGTGGTCACTAACTTTACCTTTTTCCAACCTGCGGCAGATGGACTAGTGCCGTACGGACTGCTTTTTCACCTTTTTCATATTTTCCACTCCTTTTCAGTGATTTTTGTGTTTTCTTTAAGACTTTGTAAATTGAATGTTTATACAATGCTTAGTGTTAAGTTGTAAAAAGAACCTTTTGCTCAGCCGGGAGAACTGAGGTTAACTAAGGGGGAATGTGGCACCCTGGCACCTGTTGGGCACCACAGAAATCCTTAGAGCACAAATGGAGTAAGTAACAGCACAGCAAAACCCACAAACACAACAACACCTTAGAACACCTGGTTTCACCCCGAGCCTCTAGGGGGAGCTCCACTGGTGACTTTTAACCAGTTCCCCCTATAAATAGAGTCTTGGAGGGAGAAACTTCAGAGTGTGGTAGACGCTACAAGAGCTGCCAGCCTGTGTGAAACCTCCACCCTATGAGGAACACACTAGGCCCGACCAGCCTATTAGCCAGTGGAGATCCCTGCAACTGGGATAATAGGAAGAAGGAGAACACCTCTCAGGAACACAGAGTTATTCCGACTCTTTCCAAATTAAGCGGTTACTGGAACAGAAGCTGTGAGAGCTGCCCAGCCACCACAGAGAACCAGCACCATCAACAGGAGGTTTAGCCACCTGTTACACCTGATGCACCCATCCACGAGAGCCCAGGGAAGAGTACTGATCCTGCTCAGACCCTTTTACAGTGCCCTCAGTGCTGTTAACCAGGTGAAGCAAGTTCCATTGAATACACTGCCCAGTCCGGATGGATTCCACATCCACCCGACCTTAGCACCAGAACTAGAGAAAGGAAGCCTAACACTGCTTGCTGTGAAACTCCATAAGTGCCAACTTCACTATCCCGGTCCGAGTGTACCTGACTACCATCCAGTAAAGGTACCTAAAAGAGACTTTGTGTGGTTGTGCATTATTCCTGGATTCAGCGCGCAGCATCCCGCAGCTGCCTCACAACATCTTGCGCAGCTCCCGGCTCCGGGGACTCCCGCTCATCCTGTGGGGAGCGTTCCATCTCGCTGTATACCATCCCCCGGAGACCCGAACAGCGCTGGTAAGGTTACCAGAACACCCGCAGGTGGCGTCATGAAGACAAATCACCCCTACTGTTCCGCCATTCCCCTATTGATCTGGACCACCGGGCCTACACCACCGCAGGCGCGGTTCCGTGACTGGAGGAGAAGCAACGCCCGCTACGTGTACCCCCGGCTACGGTGAGTCATGTGCGTGTGTGCATGTGTGTATGTGTGTGTGTATGTTTGTAAGTGTGTGCGTGTGCGTGTGTGTGTGTATGTGTTTGTAAGTGTAGGGTGGGTGGGTGTGTGTGGATGGGAGGCTGGCGTGGCTGGGGCTGCCAATATAAGACCTCCCCCCGAAAGTAAGACAGGGGGCCACTTTTAGCCCCCAAAAAAATATAAGACAGGGTCTTACTTTCGGGGAAAGACGGTAGTAATTAGAAGAGGTGGGAATTAATGGGTGCGGGCTGGCTCTGATATGGTGAAACACCCATCGGATCAAACCGCACAATTTACATACAGCAAGGGAAAAGTATAAATACAATTTTTCTGAGGTGTGCAGGGGCAGATCTGAGGGAATGAAGGGTTTACAGGAACCATATTCACATGATCTTAAAAGCGATGGGCAGGGTTTAGAATAACAACCAACAGGAGACAGGTTCCCTGTAAATGTATTCTTCTTTAACCATTCTTTTGCAGAATGACTTGTATGCTTTGGGTCATTGTCTTGCTGCATGATCCTTGTTGTCTTGCGATTTGGTTCATAGACATAAGTTCTGACATTTTCTCTTAGAATTAGCTGGTATAATTCATAATTCATTGCTCCATCAATAATGGCATAATTACTTTCATTTAGTTTCTTAGCTCATGGACTTAGCTCATACACTTTGCTTTTAGAGTGATCTTTATTGGGCAACCACTTTGAGAAATGTTTTTTGTTGATATTTTCAGCATGATGAACATCAACAACTCTTCTGAGTTATGTTGAGAAAATCAGACTTTGATAGATCCCAAAATAAGTCACCTACTCACACTTGATTGTCAATCTTTTGGTTGAAAACACCTGACCTTCAGATAGTTTGGTAATCCTAAAAGTTTGCATACTTTTGCGACTCAAAGATGCGATATTGGTTCATTTTCTTCCATAAAAAAAGCTGCAAATCTAATATTTTTTATCTACTTTTTGGACTTGTGTAAAAATCTGTTGTTGAAGGTCAAATTTATACTGAAATAAGGAAAATTCTGAAGGACACACAAACATTCAAGCACCATTGTATATCACAATACATAGTTGATTTCAGAACGAGTTGCCAGTGAATTAGATAGCTCGTTCTGATTACAAGGTCTGACACTCTTATCTCTTTTGTGCTGAGCAAACTTCTTAGTTAGTTATAACCAGTTAAAAGTTTATTTTATGCACTCTTACTAACTCACACATGAATCTGGGGTTTAGCTAAGGGCCGCTTTACACACACCAACTTCTGTGTCCAACTTCTGAACTCTGGTTGCAGTGAAATCATGGACACATTGCTCCATTTTGTGGCTGTGTACAAATGGAACAATGTGTCCATGATTTCACTGCAACCAGAGATCTGTTCAGAAGTTGGTCACTGAAGTTGGTGTGTGTAAAGCGGCCCTAAGAACAAACACACCTGATCCAACTGATTCTTGTTCAGTCTAATGCTCCTAGCTGCACAGTCCCTAGAGGCCCCTGCACAGACTCTAACCACAGGACTAGGAGATGGCAACTCGAACCTAGCTTCTTACTTAGCCATCGAGTGTTCCTAGTAAGAAACCGGGGGAAAGATTTAAGAACACTGTAACCCTGAATCAGAAAGGTATGTAGAGATAGAAAGAATCCCTGAGTGAGAAAACATTTAACTGCAAAAACAAAATGAAAGGTGAAGTACTACTGCTAGAAAGAAATGCATCCTACCTCCTAGTTAAAGTAAGGAGAAAGAAGTAGGACAGAAAGAAAAGACGGCAGAGATAAAAAAAACCTAGGCGATTTCTATCTGATTGGCAGAAATCCAAAGGCAGTATGGATGTAATTCCAAGTTGAAGTCACAAAGAATATCACTAGCAGAAATGATCAGCCAGACGAAGGTTCATATAGCCGCACCCAAAAGGTGATAGGACATACTAAATTAACAAATGGAAACACCTGTTGTCCGAAGAGGAATGAAACAAGGACAACAGATTATAAGACCCTGGAGAGAAACAGAACCCACTGTGGCTCAAAGGAGAAAGAAGCATATTACACAATACAAGCTTGCTATTCAAATCCTGAGGCATGTCAGTTGACTTTGATGTTGTCAATATTCAGCTTAGAAATTCATTGCACGCTGTGCTTGGTAACCAGGGTACACAGCGGGTTACTAAGCAGAGCTCTGCGCTTAGCAACCTGATGTTTACCGTGGTTACCAGCGTTCCTTCATAGCGGGACCTCGACATCGTGGAAAATAATATTTTATATTCTTTTCCACGATGTCGAGATCGTTACATGGATGGCTGATTGCTGGTGAGTCTGCATGTGGGACAGTTCACCAGATAACGATGTCCCAGCCACCCCGATTGTTGGTCGGGTCGCTGGGACATCGTTATGTGTAAACTGGCCTTTAGAGATGTCTTCAAATTACATCTGCAGATCCTGTATGTGGAAAACAATCGGATGTGTTGTCACATGGAATTCCAGAAGATGGGGGTTGCGTGAAAGAAGTCTTGAATTCTATTGGGTGAGGAACGTATGTGAGTGGAAGAAAGTCTTGTGAGGACCAGAGATTATGTGAGATAAGATATCAAGTCAAGGGAAGGAAGAATCTGTAGTAGCTGGGAGTGGTTCAATGTGTCAAAGGCAGAGGAGAGGTGGTCAAAAAGTAGGACTATAGAATATTGGCTTTATACTTTTACAGTAAGATGTTAGTAATTTTTGTTAGGGCAAATTCAGTGGTGTGGTAGGTATGGAAGCTGTATTATAGGCTGTCAAAGATCTAATTGAATAAGATGTGGGAGGAAAGTTCAATGTGGATGTGCTGTTGGAATAGACATTGTGTATTTAAAAAATACAGTGCAGTCCGCTTGCGCTGCGTCCAGTAATCTAGAGATTTCTATCATTCTCATTCACTGTAAGACGCTACCAAAACTCAATAAGACTTTATTAACCCATTATATTCCCTCTGCAATATTGTTGCTGATGCTTGTGAATTGCATATTTATACCTTGTATACCCATTTTAATTCCTTGTTGTCTCATAATGCACATACGCTAGTCAAGACTGAATCCCTCCCCTCCGCTCCTACAACTTCCTTAACTGACTTCCACCCTCCATCTCTCTGCCACATCCCTAATTTTACCCTCTTACTTCATGTTACTCACCCTTTTTTGCTATATAAAAAGAATGTTGTCATACATGATGATGTTAATAAAAAAAGAAAAACAAATACACAACATAAAAACCTCACCAAATATTCATTGAGGTAACATACCCTTAGGGTACAATTTGTTAGATGAAAGTGCAGCGGTCGTAAGGACCGTGGGGTACTCGGACATGTGGGGTATCAGTCTTTGGATTCACGGTAGCCTCTCCAGAGCCGTGCCCCTGACCGAGAATGAAGGAGGTGATATTTACAGGGGATTTGTAGATGAATATAATGCCACCTGCTGAATGGGCTCCCAGGGGATAGATGGATGGGCAGCTTGTATGGTACACTCCCCACAGGTGGAGCGGGCCCCTGGGATTCTGTAGGCAGTTTGTATGGAGAATGGTTGTGGTAGTTATGCTGAGTGCAGCAAAGAGAGTGTGGGAAATAAGCAGGCGGACACAAGAGGTGCAGTTCTTTTACCTTTACTAATAAGGAAGTAGTGAAGTCCGGGGGCACCAGTTGTCAGGTCCAGGAATGTCCGGCCAGCCTGGAAGCAGTTGGAGTCCGCCTGGCCAGGTGAGTTTGGAGGCCTGCCTGATGCACTTCTCAGTTTTGGGTCCCAGCTGCTTGTGAGCTATTCTGTGGTCCTTTTATTTCCTTCTTTGCCCTCGCTCCCGACTAGCAGACAGTGCAAACCTGTATGGGTACTGCTGTCTTGTTGCAGATCCGGGCTTTCGGTAAACTGTTGTGTTGTGGGGCCCCTACTTGCAGCCAGGAAACTTGCAACCTCCTGTCGTCCAGATTCAGTTCAACGGGACGTGCAGCACCCGTGTAACCCAGGACTTTGGCATCCTCAGCTGCACTGCTATGGGGTGAGATTTTCAGCTCTCCGCTCCCAGAGCTCTCTCTCCATCTTCTGCTTCCTCCTCCTTCCTCTCACACTCTTCTTCTAACCCCTCCCCTCAACGGGAGGAGGCAACTACCCTGAACTTGGGTGCTGACCTCCCCCTTCTGGTCAGGGATCTGGTCTTGTGTGTGCATGTGGGGTTTACCTGATGTGGGGAGCTCCCCCTGCTTCCAAGCATGATATCACCTCCGGTAAAGGAGGCAACACCACTGTGCCAACTGGACTGTGGGGCGCCACAAAAGCCTTTCATTAATTAAATTTCACCTTTTAGTTTTCGCTGTTAATTACAGACTGATAGAATAGCATCAGAAGTGAACATATGATATTGTGCTTAGATAGTGCTTAGTACACATTTGTGGGTAGCATGGTAACTTAAAAAAATTAATCCCTACAAAATCACAGCTGATGTATTTGCTACTGATTCTTTTGCTAAGTAGGACTCACTTGTTAAAGACAAATATTCTTGTAACTTCTGTTTGATTTGGACTTTGTGATTTCCCTACTCAATAAAGTCTATTTGACTTGGAAACCACTATTCACACATCCCCAATAACTTAGGTCCCAGCAACATGGCTATGTGCTGCACACTTATTTGCATCTTGGCAGTATTTTTTCATAATGATGGAGACACATTTATTTTATGCTCAAACTATTGTATAAAGCAAGTTATCATAGTGGCACTAAAATACATTGTATATACAGTATATAATATAAGGCTATGGTAAGACGATCGTATGTTTTCTCATCCTGAAAAATTGGATCACTCATGCTAATCCCACTCTGATCAGTCTATCATAAGTTTGAGCAGAGTGTAAACCAATTTTCTCAGATATGGAGAAGATAGAAAAAAAAGATGTCTCCATTCTGTCATTCCGAAAAAATCAGGTCACACTTAGTGATGGGCGAATCCTAAATTACTCAGAATCGCTTGACTCTAGCGAGTCCGAGCACAGGACTCGCTACTCGTTGCGAGTCTAGCGAGTCCAATGTTAATGAATGGGGAAGCGAGTAATAGCGAGTAGTGTGAGATTTACAAATCGCAGATGTGTCTCGGAAGCTTCAGCCTGAAGCAATCCTAGTTTTGCCATTTATTTGCATTGGACTCTTTACTTTGTAAGTAATCGCTGGGAAACTCGCACAGATAAGAGTCCTGTCTGCTCTATGTGCTGGCTGCCCCAGCTCCAGGGTCCTAGAGCCCGCCTGCTGCCTGATGTAGCAGTGCTGAGATTGTTCTCAGTCTGCTCATTCCCTGTGTACAGACATGAATGTCTGTGCACAGAGATGATGTAGCAGAGCTGAGATTGTTCTCAGTCTGCTCATTCCCTGTGCATAGACATCTATATCTATGCACAGGGGATGTAGCAGAGAGGACATCGCATTTTGGACTGCGTCGGACGGAAGAGGATTTTTTTAATTAAAGATGGAGTCCCTAATGGCTTTTTTTTTTATTTCTAATAAAAAATTTTCTCTGTGTTGTGTTTTTTTTAAAACAATTTAATAGAAATTCATGGCGGTCATGTCTAATATTGACGTGACCGCCATAAATTTCGGGCTTAGGGCCAGCTGATAATACAAAGCTGGCCCTAACCTCTTTATTACCCAGCGTGCCACCGCCACCAGGGCCGCTGGAAGAGCGGGGTTCAGCGCCAGAGGATGGCGCTTCAATGAACGCGCCATCTTCTGGGGCGGCTGCGGGCTGCAATTTGCAGCGCGGGGTGCCCAGAAAGCTTGGGCATCCCTGCACTGCGGATTCCAGCCCCCAGCTGCTTAGCTGTACCTGGCTAGACATAGAAATTGAGCCCCACACATTTTTTTTTAATTATTTCATGAAATTCTGAGATTCTGACTCTGAGACTCTGACTCTGAGACTCTGACTCTGACTCTGAGACTCTGACTCTGAGACTCTGACTCTGAGACTCTGACTCTGAGACTCTGACTCTGAGACTCTGACTCTGAGACTCTGAGTCTGACTCTGAGTCTGACTCTGAGACTCTGACTCTGACTCTGAGACTCTGACTCTGAGACTCTGACTCTGACTCTGAGACTCTGACTCTGAGACTCTGACTCTGAGACTCTGACTCTGAGACTCTGACTCTGAAATTCATGAAATAATAAAAAAAAAATGCGTGGGGCTCCGCGCAATTTCTATGTCTAGCCAGGTACAGCTAAGCAGCTGGGGGCTGGAATCTGCAGCGCAGGGATGCCCAAGCTTTCTGGGCACCCCCCGCTGCAAATTGCAGCCCGTAGCCGCCCCAGAAGATGGCGCGTTCATTGAAGCGCCATCCTCTGGCGCTGAACCCCGCTCTTCCAGCGGCCCTGGTGGCGGTGGCACGCTGGGTAATAAAGGAGTTAATACCAGCTTTGTTATACAAGCTGGTATTAAGCCCGAGATTCTTAATGTCAGGCCACGTTTGACCCAGCCACTAAGAATCTCCAATAAAGGGTTAAAAAAACACAACACAGAGAAAAATTTTTACTTGAAATAAAAAAAAAAGCCATTAGGGACTCCATCTTTAATTAAAAAAATCCTCTTCCGTCCGACGTAGTCCAAAACGCGATGTCCTCTCTGCAACATCCCCTGTGCATAGATATAGATGTCTATGCACAGGGAATGAGCAGACTGAGAACAATCTCAGCTCTGCTACATCATGTCTGTGAGCAGGCGGGCTCTAGGACCCTGGAGCTGCACAGAGAAGACAGCTGGACTCGGCTCGCAAAGAAACAGCAGTTACTTTGCGAGTTTCCCTGCTATCACTGGCACAGTAGCCGAGTCTAATGCAAACAATGGCAATCCTAGTTTTGTCAGCTTTTGTTATTGATTTGCATTGGACTCGTGCGAGTAAACGCTGGGAAACTCGCAGAGTACCGAGTCCTGCGAGTCCCTTACTACTCGCCGAGTAACGAGTCCTAGCGAGTAGATTCGCCCATCCCTAGTCACACTCAGATGTCATCGGAGTGATGTCCAATTTTCTTAGGGACCCACTGACTTCCTGAATGCAATTATATTTATGGTGGCAACTTGGGCATGTAGTCCCTTGAACAGACTTGGTCCAAGGAAAAAAAATCAGATTTGTGCATGGCCTTATAGATTGACATTGGTCCGAATGTGATCTGATGTGATATCCGTGTGATATCTATGTGATATCAGTTCAGAAATCATGGAATTCTATGGGAGCCCTATTATAGGTCAGTACAATACAGAGCAGAACAGCTGACAATCAATTTCACCAAATTGTACATGTTGAACTGGACACACAATGTAAAGTTGTAAAATCACTTGGCGGGGGGATCTGGCCACTTAGGGGACTAAGGCTAGGTTCACATTTGCAGCATATGGAGCGCATATGCATATGCAGTACCAAACACAGACATTTTCATGTGAACGCAGCGGTGATTGTCCACACGCAATCACATGAAAATGTCATTGTGGCTCGCCCGACCACCCAATCAGCGGTCTCGGCAGTGAGGAGGTGGAGATCAGCGGCAGAGATCTCTTCCTCATGGCCAACCCGCTGGTTTCACCCGGTGGTGAAAACACTTCATCTCCAGCTTTCCCGACGACTATTTAAAATGATGCTGTTCATTTGAAATAGTGGGCGGGAAAGCCGTCTTCAGCATCAGCTGTTCATTTGAAATAGCTGGCGGGAAAGCTGGTGTTGAAGTTTTCTCACCACCGACTTTCCCGCCGGCTATTTTAAACGAATCAGCGGCGGCGGCCGGGAGGAAGAAAAAGAGGAAAGTAGGAAGAAGATGAAAGGAGAAGAAAGAAGAAGAAAGAAGAAGAAAGAAGGAGAAGAAGAAGAAGAAGAAGAAGAAGAAATAAGCCGAAAGAAGAAAGAAGTAGAAAGAAGAGGAAAGAAGAAGAAGAAGAAAGAAGAAGAGAGAAGAAGAGGAAGAAAGAAGAGGAAGAGAGAACGCCAGGACAAGATTTACCTGGGGATGACCTCATCTTCCGCTACGTCTGTACGCTTGCCAGCAGATGGCATTGCGCACAGATTCACTTTCATTCATTATTTGTGCACAGCTGTCTGCTTGCATATAAAACAAGCACACAGCTACACACAAAAAAATCCAACATATTGCGTTCGGCATGCGCATAAATCACGCGCAGCCGAACGCAAATGCACCTGAACGCAGCCACACACAGGCTCTATGCATTCCCATGTTAAACATAGGAACACATAGTGCCTGCTTTTTCCTGCACTCAAGACGCTGCGTTCACAGTGCAAATGGTGCGCAAATGTGAACCCAGCCTTATTGATCCAAGTGACTGGTCTAGCAGCAGGTATGATCACTTTAGCACTACTATTGGTGGTTTGTTAACCCTTTATATACACTGTTGTAGCTGGAAGTTCAGACCTGATAATCTAACAGACAGTGAATTTACTATGTAGTGCAGACATATGAGAATTTCTCGCACATTTTGATTGTTAAGGTGGCAGTACCCAGATTTATTCAGCTATTTGTTATTAGTCCTAATTTGTAGCTCTGATATATATGTGCCTACCCACAGTACAATACTGCTTATATCTTTCATATATGGTGGAAATGAGCATTTTAGTAAAATGAAAAAAATATTTTTCATGTAATTTTAATCAATAAAGAGAAGTTTTTTTGCATAAAAACAAATGTGTGCAATTTCACTATAAGTACCATTGCGACCTCATAGTGGATATACTAGTGGTACTAAGGTTAATATTTAATATTGGTGAAGCATAGAAGGTGTTTGGACATTCGTATTTACTGTGTGTCAAGTGTAGAGTGGTGTGGTGCAGTAGTCATGGGTGAGAGATTTACTCCAGATGCCCCGACATTGATAAAGGTTACATCAGTTTTCCCTCTCTTCTATGACAAAAGCAGAAAACTCCTCTTCCTGCACTGACTCAAGATGCAAGGTCTTTGTATTACCATATGTCTAAGGCTACTTTCACACTACGATTTTTTAAAATCCGATGCTGTCCGATTCCTCTGATGCCTGGAATCGGATGCCAAATAGGCATCCGATTCCGACAGAAAATAGGATGCCCGCCCTCCTGTCAGATCGCTCCCTTAGCTGTCACTGTCTCTCCCCCGATCCTCTCCTCTTGGCCCCCGGTCCTCCTCTCTGCACTCCCGGTCCTCTCCTCTTGGCCCCCGGCCCTACCCTCTTGGCCCCCAGTCCTCCCCTTGGCCCCCGGTCCTCCTCTCTGCACCCCCGGTCCTCCCCTCTTGGCCCCCGGTCCTCCTCTCTGCACCCCGGTCCTCCACTCTTGGCCCCCGGTCCTCCTATGTGTCCTCCGGGTCCCCCCATGTGTCCTCCGGTTCCCCCCATGTGTCCTTTGGGTCCCCCCATGTGTCCTCCGGGTCCCCCCATGTGTCCTCTGGGTCCCCCATGTGTCCTTTGGGTCCCCCCATGTGTCCTTTGGGTCCCCCCATGTGTCCTCCGGGTCCCCCCATGTGTCCTCCGGGTCCCCCCATGTGTCCTCCCCCTCTCCAATCTTTTCTCAGCTGTCCACGACTCCTGCATGGTCCCGCGCGTCTCCCGGTATCTTGCTGTTCTGTCTTCTGTGCTGCTAGGACCTCTCGTGATGTCACAATCACATGACTGCGAGTAACCAATAGCCGGAAGTCATGTGATTGTGACATCACGGCAGGTCCTGGCAGCACAGAAGACAGAACAGCAAGATACCGGGAGACACCGGAGACGACGGGGGCCTCGTGGACAGGTGAGTATAGATTTTTTTTTATTTTTTTAACCCTTTGTTTCACTTAGGAGCTATTTTAGTGTACTGAGCATGCTCAGTACACTAAAATCGGTCCGAGGAGACATCAGATGTTTCCTCAGACCCTGCTCCATAGGGCCCCATGTCAAATTGATCGGGTCAGATCGGATGTGCACTAAATGCCATCCGATTTGGTCCGATCCGAGTTTGTCCGATTTTATTTTTGGTGCTAAAATCGGAGCAGGCTCCGATTTTTGCACCGATAATAAAATCGGACAGAATCGGATCGGACCAAATCGGATGGCATTTAGTGCACATCCGATTCGGTCCGATGCCCATAGGGCTGCATGAGGCCCAAAATCGGTCCGATGCTGTCCGATTTTTATCGGACAGCATCGGAACTGATAAAATCGTTATGTGAAAGCAGCCTAAACAGTGAAGGACACTCTGGGCATAACTTGAACCAAAACCAGTTTGAATACCATTTGGGGAACTCTCCAGTAGCCTTCCATTGATGTCCAGGCCACACTTCCACTTAATATAAAGAAGTTGCTGCAACACTGAACACATATATGGAGGGGAACAAGCTTAATGGCTATAACATGAATTGCAGGATTGTCTGTGCAGCTAAGGAATGCATATGGGATAAGTGAATTTAGTAAATACTATACTGGAATAAATGAATTGAGAGACTTAGCTTCATCACTGACGTCACTGCGAAGAGCCCAGTAAAGGGCCTGTCACACGTGTCAATGTCGCCCGCGATATCGCTCATGCGTCACATATTATTCGTCGCCTGAGCGATGTGGAATTATCGCAGGTAAGATGTCACACGCGTCAATATGACCCAGCGATGCGGTGATGTCGCCATCTTGCGAGCGATTTTATTTAGCCGCTTGTACGGTGTCAAAATAGAAAATACGTCGCTGAGTTTAGTGTCACACGCAGCGATGCACAAGGTCTACTGAGCGATGAGCGACAGGTTTCACGTCTGGCAGTGAAACCTGCGATCGGCGATCAGCGACATATCGCTGGTTGCATCGCCTGGTCACACGCTTCAATGTCGCTCCTTTGTCACTTTTACATCGCATGAGCGACAGAAAATCTGTGACGCATGAGCGACATTGACAGCGATATCGACGCGTGTGACATACCCTTAACTGCGCCAAAGTGCTCTCAAATGCATTCCTTAGCTGCACAGACAATCCTGCAATTCATGTTATAGCCATTAAGCTTGTTCCCCTCCATATATGTGTTCAGTGTTGCAGCAACTTCTTTATATTAAGTGCACACACATATTTTTTGCTTGCACCTGCATATTAAGGTGATGCCAGTCCTTATATATATAATATGACTTTTTTTGACTGTGCTCCCTTTCTCCGCCCAGTAACTACACCCACACCTCCATCTTACTGTAGCCCTGGTCCTGGTACTAACCATTACCAGCTGTTTTTTTAATTGCATAACACAGGCATATAAACCTCATCCCAGCAATGTAGACTGCATATAGTGTTAGAATAGGACCCGGTAAGTTTGAGAGCACTTTGGCGCAGTTACCGGGCTCTTCGTAGTGACGTCAGTGATGAAGTTAAGTCTCTCAATTCATTTATTCCAGTATAGTATTTACTAAGTTCACTTATCCCATATGCATTCCTTAGCTGCACAGACAATCCTGCAATTCATGTTATAGCAGCCATTATCATCTCCCGGCCTCTGGTAGCAGTGATGGAAGCGCATGTGTATATCAGCCTCATTGCACTCCTCGAAGATAGCTCTCAGTTTGTTAAATATGGCGGTGGCTGATTTGGGTTCAGCAGCAGACCAGGACGCACTTTCTTTCTCTGCTGCGCCAGTTAACTGTCTGAGTACCACAGCAGCGCGTTGTTGGCCGGTCATCGCATATAAATCCAGGACGCTATAGATTTTTCGTTTAAACTCATCCAGTGTATCAGGGCGTCCGTCATACTGGGGTAACCACTTGACCCCCGGGATGTATGGGAGTGACATCAGCATAATTGGGGCGAGTGCACCCGGTGCGCCGGCGGTGCTGGCAGTGCTGCTGAGGCCAGCCATGGGTCTTTTAGTGTAATTTCTGGGATCAGCGTACGCACCTTCGTCATCGCTGGGGGAGGCCGACATGTTGGAGGCCCCCCTAGTGAATTACAGCCAGTTCTTAAAGGGTTAAACAGTTCGGGAGTTTCCGGACTAGGCAGCGGTGCTTGGGAATGCTCGGCTGAGCTAGGGGCGGGTTTCAGTTTCGCGCACTACAGGCTGGCACGCCCCCTTTCTTCCCGCCTCCTCTGCTTGTGTAGTTGCTGAAGCACAGTCTGCTGTAGCCTGACTTGCCTCTACTCTCTCTTTCTCTTGCCTGTCTCTTTCTCCTCCTGTGCGGTCTCCGGAATGACCCTCTCTGGACACTGCAGTGGCCTGCTGTTCCTGGCTCCCTCTCTTTACCCTCCTGGGAGACCAGGTAGCTGAAGCTTCCACGGTGCGACAGGGTTTTATGTGGGCCTATAATTCCCCACAGGTGCGGATCCCCAATATCTGGCTTTCTCCTGGAACGAAATCCTTCTGAGCTACTTGTTTCTTGCTCCTGCTCTGAGCTCCTTGCCTTCAGTCCCACTTAAGCTGTGGGACACTGAAGGGCCACTCCGGGTCACTGGCTCGGCCCTGAACGCAACACCGACCACCAGGACTTCCTTGCAGCTCTTCTAGCGTTTGCACACACTCTGACTAGCTCTCCCCCAGCAGCAGTATATATAGGGGATCTTGCATAAGTGGAGCTCCCACTACTGTGCCAGGGTGGAATGTGTTGTTCGTAGCAGGTACCTACTGTGGAAACCCACTGTGCATTAAGATACCTTTACACGTCGCAACTACGGTGTGGAAACTGAGAGGCAATCTGGAGTTCCGTCACCATTGCCGTGAAATTGCTACGAAATTGCAGCATGTATTTGGGGAACCCGGTGGTGCTTTAGAAAGTTGCGCCCAGTTGAAATTTCAGAGCACAGGTCCAAAACCAGACGCAACCTTGAAGGTGAATTTCCCTGGTTTTGGCGTGTGAAGGGGCGATAGGGATAGAATCAGCCTCGCCTACTGATTACCCGGGGGTGTGCCACAGCGTGCTGGAGAGCGCCCCCCCCCTAGCAATGATTGGTGGTGGCTACTGTGTTACCATTGGCTGTCCCTTCACAGGACGACATATTTGAAGAGCTGTCCATTCACACTACACAATTGCAATGGCGTCATGTATTAGCCGACCTTCCTGCGCAGACTGGCCAATCATGACGCTATGACGTTGTCTAATCAGCGTGTTTGGGGCGCGGAATACACAAGTCTGTCACGCCTATGTTCTTGCGGCGCTGAACATGTACGCCCACGTTCCTTTGGAGATTGCGGTGTGTGAAGCGGCGTCAGGATTCAACCGGATGTTTCCCAATGTTGATGTGGGAACTTCCGGGACGACACATCACTTTAGGTTGAGGGCGCAATTGCGGCGTGTAAATGCGCCTTCGGCGTTCGGAGGCAACCATGAAAAGCGTGCACACGCACGTTAGGTTGCCTCCGATCGCTGCCAAAAGTTGCAACATGTAAAGGTACTTTTAGAGAGATCTGTGGTTACCTGCGTGAGCAGGGCGCCACATTAACACAAAAATCTGATTTAAGCGATAGGTTATTTTTTGATTATAGTTTTCCTTTACTTCCTTTCCCTAATAAACAGATGTTTCAATTTTTATGATGCAGAATATATTCTTAATGCAGTCACCTACATCTAGTAGTATACGGTGACTATTTTTACTTATTTTATATAATACTTTCTTTGCAGGCATTTGCAAGGCAACTTGGTGGTATTTCAGTAAGGGAACAGAATGGGTATCTGTCTTAATGTCTTGCTGTCTGTGACATAACGATGCCTCTGTTAGCCTATTCACTTAATGGAATAATGTCTGTGATGACTTGGATATTATATACCACATGGATGAATTACTTGGCTTCTAAAAACAGTTCTCCTGGAGAGCGTACAGAGCACAGAGTTCCTGCCTTATTTAAATCCAAACCTCAGTTTGCTTTCCTTCTACCTGCATCTCTGCAGCTGCCGCATGCTTTGGATGTAAAAGCAAACTTGTCAGTCCAAAAACATCATTAATGGTAACTTTCCAGTATGTTGATATTAAAACGGATTCGCCAATCCAATATAACTAAGGAATTTTTGTACTATGTAACTTACCAACATAGTGTCTAATTCTATTTATAATATGTGGAAAAGTACAGCAGAGGTATACAATATGGTCATTGAAAGCAATAAAAGCACTTAATACATCTAATTAATGCTTTAGAATATTTCAGATTTTATGCAAATAATGAAGCGGAATCAATTGTCAGTAACAAGAACAGATTTTCAGCAAAACATTGTATGTTGGAGTCATCTGATTTCAAAAGTAAGGTAAAGGTCAAAATGAGGTTTTGGTGACTTTGATGCTTTGTATTTTCGATGTGCAAAACACAGCATCTTATACTTCCAACAAAGTGGATGGGTTTTATTAGAAATCTCATGGCCGCTGTGCCTTTTTGTAACACTGCATTAATAACCTGCAGTTACTGTTTGAAATCTGCAATTTATCAATTTCTCTTCCTGGAACCCTGAGTCTTAGGCTGGCTTCACACCACGTTTTTTGGGATCCTGTTCTGTCCGGACAGAATAGGATCCCGTTTTTGCCTCCCATATAGCCAGGGCTGCCATTAGGGCCTTACAGGCCTTAGTGAGTAAGGGGCCCGTCAATTATTGGAGGGGGCGTGGCCATTTAAAGAGTGGCAGGGGGGCCCGGGCGTACTGGTGGGGGCATGGCCATTTGGAGCAAGGAGGCCCACCCCCCGGCCAGCATGCGTCGCAGGTGGCAGACTGAGTCTGCCTGTGTGTCCTCCTAGGCTCGGCTGGCTGCTGCTGTGACTCTAATGGTCCCTTTACACGCCGCCACAACAGGATGGATACCAACGGCAACTTCACGTGCACGAGCACAGCCGAACGGTTACCAACGGGAACCGCACCCTCTTTACACGCCGCCACAAGGTGCGCTACGCCACGCTACATCTACAGCTAGCTACATCGCCGGGTGTCGCAAGTAGCCATCTGTAGCTCAATTACACACCGCTATAACCAGCTACTATGGGCGGACCTGGTGCAGCAGGGACAGCACATAGGCGTGCCACAATTGAGAGTACGAGCCGTCCGTACGCTGATAGGACAAAGCAATAACATCCTGATTGGCCAGGCATCGCAGGAGGCTGAGTAATACAGCACGCTCGAGCGATTGTGTAGTGTGACTCGTCAGCTCCTTAAATATGCCTCCCTATGCAGCGACTACCAATCGGCATGCAGCAGCTTCCACCAATGATCGCACATGGGGCGCGGTAACACGGAGCCAGGGTCACGCCTTAGCTACATTGCAGGCTGTCCCGAGTTCCCTTCCGTAACGTCTTTACACGCCGATACAGCTCGCTACAATCGGCGATGTAGCCATATGTTTATGGGCAGTGCACGGATACAGAGGTATCTGTAGCCGGCTGTGTCGTCCCGTCTTCACACGCCGCTACTACGGGCGATATTGGCGCGACAAGCTACATTTGTAGCCTGTAGCGGGTTGTATCCATCCTGTTGTGGCGGCGTGTAAAGGTACCATAAGTGTGTGGCTTGTGCTGCACCGGCTGCACTCACTGTGCAGACTCAGAGGCAGAGCTGCGGCGCCAGGTGGCCACCGCCGCAGAAGAAGCCAGACATCACAGGCTGGCTGCAGCTGCCTGCTGCAGCACAGCCTGTGTGACCCGCCACCAACGACTCTCTCTGACCGTCTGGTGGCTCAGGCTGCCTGCAGCCAGTGCCGCCCGCTGCCCACCGGCACCCGGCTTTCACTGCTGTGCGGTGCAGGCCCTGTCGCAAACTGTGAGCAGTGCCACCGCCGCCGAATTCACACTCGCACACAGCAGCCGCCAGTCACCCTCCTCAATCATCAGACAGTGCAGGGGACCACGCTAGGCCCTCCCACCTTCTGCTCCGTGTCTGTGTGTAGTGAATATTAATGTGGAGTGTAGGGTAGGGCCCGGACCGCCCATCCCCGCCCACCCCACGCTTCCCTGCACAGGGGGCCGCCCAGGCCTACACCCACCAGCCAACTAAGTGTGTAACTTAGAGAGCCATGCCCGTCTCTGCCCTGCCCGGCCCTGTCCTGCCCATTCCTGACCTGCCCATCCACCAGGACAAAGAAAGACTGGGATAGATGGACCAGACGCCATTACATTCTCACCCACCAAAAATCACCGAATTGGTACATAGAAAATATATAGAAAAATCTCACCAAATTTGGCCTCTTACAAATACCATTGCATTTGGCAGGATACTATCAGTCACCTCAGAAGCAACCCATATCTCTCAACACCGATGCTCCATCCCCTACAACCCTGACACGGGGCCGATTAAGGCATCTGCGACCAGCCGTGCCATAAGGAGGAGACAGGTGGTATCACTAGACATGAGATCACTACAGGGCGGCAGCCACTCCAAGAGTGAAGCATAAAGTCAGAAAGCAGCCTATTAATGACGCCCAGCTGTTAGACAAGGCGGGCTGCCCTGCAACAAAATATGCAACACAAGTGACTGATGCCCCCTAGAGGACCCAGCTGTAGACTGCAGATGGATAAAAAATGCAATATAACTCTATAGATGACAGTGAGGAGTTAGTTTGATATTTTGGACCAAAATAGCGTAAGCTCTTAGCCCCCGTCACGGACCCTCACGCCTACGAGTACCTAGCCACATGTATAACGCATGTATAATTTAGCTTTAAATAAAAATCACCGAATTGGTACATAGAAAATATATAGAAAAAACTCACCAAATTTGGCCTCTTACAAATACCATTGGATTTGGCAGGATACTATCAGCCACCTCAGAAGCAACCCATATCTCTCAACACTGATGCTCCATCCCTCACAACCCTGACACGGGGGGCGATTGTGGCATCTGCGACCAGCCATGCCACAAGGAGGAGACAGGTGGTATCACTGGACATGAGATCATGTGGCGCCCCTGCGTCCAGGAGGCCACAAAATGGAACTGCAGTCAGGCAGGTAGGACAATAGTTGCACAACAACACCCTCACAGCCCACACAACCCACGTGTAGGAGAAGGTAGCATCCAGCCCTAAGATTGGTGACTCTAGGCAATTGAGGGGTGGTGGATTTGGAGGAGTGGGTTGGGCACAAATGTAGTCAGGTGACTTGACAGTAGAAATAGTGAGGGGGAGGAGGAAGGAGTTCAGTAGGCCCAGGGTGCCGAGTAGCAAAGGCCAGAGAACAGCAGAAGGTTGAGCTAAGCTGAGCGGGAGAAAGACACACACGTCCTGGAAGAGTGAGGGCATAAGGAGCGCAGAATCTGTACCGAGCCAGGGTGAGGCGGAGGAGAGAGAAAGCCTATCCGGAGCCAGATCCCCAGGAGTGTGAGAGGACAGAGAGGGATGGTGATACCCGGGCCCTAGGAACACAGCAAAGCGACCAACAGCAGGCGGAGTAGCCCTCCTAATATACTGAGAGACGCAGAGGGCTTGGGCATCCCTGCGCTGCGGATTCCAGCCCCCAGCTGCTTAGCTGTACCTGGCTAGACATAGAAATTGCGCAGAGCCCCACTCATTTTTTTTAAATTATTTCATGAAATTCTGAGATTCTGACTCTGACTCTGACTCTGAGACTCTGACTCTGAAATTCATGAAATAATAAAAAAAAAATGCGTGGGGCTCCGCGCAATTTCTATGTCTTGCCAGGTACAGCTAAGCAGCTGGGGGCTGGAATCCGCAGCGCAGGGATGCCCAAGCTTTCTGGGCACCCCCGCTGCAAATTGCAGCCCGCAGCCGCCCCAGAAGATGGCGCGTTCATTGAAGCGCCATCCTCTGGCGCTGAACCCCGCTCTTCCAGCGGCCCTGGTGGCGGTAGCACGCTGGGTAATAAAGGGGTTAATACCAGCTTTGTTATACAAGCTGGTATTAAGCCCGAGATTCTTAATGTCAGGCCACGTTTGACCCAGCCACTAAGAATCTCCAATAAAGGGTTAAAAAAACACAACACAGAGAATTTTTTATTTGAAATAAAAAAAAAAAGCCATTAGGGACTCCATCTTTAATTAAAAAAATCCTCTTCCGTCCGACGCAGTCCAAAACGCGATGTCCTCTCTGCTACATCCCCTGTGCATAGATATAGATGTCTATGCACAGGGATGAGCAGACTGAGAACAATCTCAGCACTGCTACATCATGTCTGTGAGCAGGCGGGCTCTAGGACCCTGGAGCTGCACAGAGCAGACAGCTGGACTCAGCTCGCAAAGAAACAGCAGTTATTTGCGAGTTTCCCTGCTATCACTGGCACAGTAGCCGAGTCTAATGCAAACAATGGCAATCCTAGTTTTGTCAGCGTTTCTGACAAAACTAGGATTGATATTATTTGCATTGGACTCGTGCGAGTAATCACTGGGAAACTCGCAGAGTACCGAGTCCTGCGAGTCCCTTACTACTCGCCGAGTAACGAGTCCTAGCGAGTAGATTCGCCCATCCCTACCCTCCACCTGCAGAGCCACAGCACAGCCTGTCAGCACCAGCACTGAGGAGAGATCCCTATAGCGTCTGCACAGTAAGTGTACTGAACATTCCACAATAGACTTAACCCTTACTGCCCCGGGGAACACAGTTCTACCCACTGGAGCTATCCCATCTAGCTGCTATTCCATCATCCCCGGAGGTTCTGCAGCAGCAGAGGCCCCATCCCTGGCTGCATATAGTGGGTGGCGTCACGACTGACAACCCCTGTAAATATCCCCTTTTATTGCCGAGCCCGGGACACGGACTGGACCAGGACCACCCGTGACTTCCCCAGTAGCAGACTGGTCCTGTATCGAGTACCCCCGTCCCAGTGGGCCCGACAACCACTACAGGGCAGCAGCCACTCCAAGAGTGAAGCATGAAGTCAGAATGTGACGGGAGCTAAGAGCTTACGCTATTTTGGTCCAAAATATCAAACTAACTCCTCAATGTCATCTATAGAGTTATATTGCATTTTTTTATCCATCTGCAGTCTACAGCTGGGTCCTCTAGGGGGCGTCAGTCACTTGTGTTGCATATTTTGTTGCAGGGCAGCCCGCCTTGTCTAACAGATGGGCATCATTAATAGGCTGCTTTCTGACTTTATGCTTCACTCTAGGAGTGGCTGCCGCACTGTAGTGATCTCATGTCCAGTGATACCACCTGTCTCCTCCTTGTGGCACGGCTGGTCGCAGATGCCACAATCGCCCCCATGTCAGGGTTGTAGGGGATGGAGCATCGGTGTTGAGAGATATGGGTTGCTTCTGAGGTGGCTGATAGTATCCTGTCAAATGCAATGGTATTTGTAAGAGGCCAAATTTGGTGAGTTTTTTCTATATATTTTCTATGTACCAATTCGGTGATTTTTGTTTAAAGCTAAATTATACATGTGTTATACATGTGGCTAGGTACTCGTAGGCGTGAGGTTCCGTGACGGGGGCTAAGAGCATACGCTATTTTGGTCCAAAATATCAAACTAACTCCTCACTGTCATCTATAGAGTTATATTGCATTTTTTTATCCATCTGCAGATTACAGCTGGGTCCTCTAGGGGGTGTCAGTCACTTGTGTTGCATATTTTGTTGCAGGGCAGCCCGCCTTGTCTAACAGCTGGGCGTCATTAATAGGCTGCTTTCTGACTTTATGCTTCACTCTTGGAGTAGCTGCCGCCCTGTAGTGATCTGGCTCGGTACAGATTCTGCGCTCCTTATGCCCTCACTCTTCCAGGACGTGTGTGTCTTTCTCCCGCTCAGCTTAGCTCAGCCTTCTGCTGTTCTCTGGCCTTTGCTACTCGGCACCCTGGGCCTACTGAACTCCTTCCTCCTCCCCCTCACTATTTCTACTGTCAAGTCACCTGACTACATGTGTGCCCAACCCACTCCTCCAAATCCACCACCCCTCAATTGCCTAGAGTCACCAATCTTAGGGCTGGATGCTATCTTCTCCTACACGTGGGTTGTGTGGGCTGTGAGGGTGTTGTTGTGCAACTATTGTCCTACCTGCCTGACTGCAGTTCCATTTTGTGGCCTCCTGGACGCAGGGGCGCCACATGATCTCATGTCCAGTGATACCACCTGTCTCCTCCTTGTGGCACGGCTGGTTGCAGATGCCACAATCGCCCCCCGTGTCAGGGTTGTGAGGGATGGAGCATCAGTGTTGAGAGATATGGGTTGCTTCTGAGGTGGCTGATAGTATCCTGCCAAATCCAATGGTATTTGTAAGAGGCCAAATTTGGTGAGTTTTTTCTATATATTTTCTATGTACCAATTCGGTGATTATTGTTTAAAGCTAAATTATACATGTGTTATACATGTGGCTAGGTACTCGTAGGCGTGAGGGTCCTTGACGGGGGCTACGAGTTTACGCTATTTTGGCACAACATATCAAACTAACTCCTCACTGTCATCTATAGAGTTATATTGCATTTTTTATCCTTCTGCAGTCTACAGCTGGGTCCTCTAGGGGGCGTCAGTCACTTGTGTTGCATATCTTGTTGCAGGGCAGCCCGCCTTGTCTAACAGCTGGGCGTCATTAATAGGCTGCTTTCTGACTTTATGCTTCACTCTTGGAGTGGCTGCCGCCCTGTAGTGATCTCATGTCCAGTGATACCACCTGTCTCCTCCTTGTGGCACGGCTGGTCGCAGAAGCCACAATCGCCCCCGTGTCAGGGTTGTAGGGGCTGGAGCATCGGTGTTGAGACATATGGGTTGCTTCTGAGGTGGCTGATAGTATCCTGCCAAATGCAATGGTATTTGTAAGAGGCCAAATTTGGTGAGTTTTTTTCTACTCACCCACCACCAGAAGTTCTTGAAACAGTCCAAGAACAGAATCAAGGGTGGACCAACTGGTGCCGGATGCTGGCGGCTGCCACCTGGCGCCGGGTGCTGGTGGCTGCCGGCTACAAGGTGCTGGAGGCTGCCGCCTGGTGCTGGCTACCAGGTGCTGGCGGCTTCCGCCTGGTGCCAGGTGCAGGCAACTGCCGTCTGGTGCTAGCTCCCGGGTGCTGGTGGCTGCTGGGTGCTGGCGGCTGCTGCCTGCTGCTGGCGGATGGTGCCGAGTGCTGGCGGCTGCGGCCTGGTGGTGGCGGCTGGTATCGGGTGCTGGCGGCTGCCACCTTGTGCTGGCGACTGCTGCCTGATGCCAGCTCCCGAGTGCTGGCAGCTGCTGCGTGCCGTGGGTGCTGGCGGCTGCCGCTGGGTGCCACCTAGTGCTGGCTGTTGACGGCAAGCAGGAGACAAGGAGCGGCATAGGAAGAAGCTGCCGGGATCAGAAGCATGCAGTCAGGTAAGGCGGTTTTACAGCCGAAGATAGCAACCTGGGGGTGACAATGGGATGGATGGCAGCAGCAGTCTCTATTGTGTATTCTCTATTGTGTGTATAGCCAGCAGCAGTCTCTATTGTGTATATGGCCCACAGCCATCTCTATTGTGTATACAGCTAGCAGCCGTCTCTGTTATGTATTGTCTATTATGTATACAGCTCGTTTGTATTCAGCCCACAGGAGTCTCAAGTGTGTATGTGTGTAATATGTTATAGAGAGAGAGAGTGTAAAGAAAAAGGAATAACAGCACAAAAATATAGAAAAAAGTGGACTTTTTTTGCCCAACGGCGTTGCCATGCATTGGGCAATAAAGTCCACTTTTCTCTATTTTTTTGTACTGTTTTTCCTTTTTTTACTCTATTGTAAGGAACCATCTGGATTGCTGGTTGGGAAAGCTTTGCACATAAATTGAGGTAATTTTTGGTGCTGTTCCAATTTTTCACTATAAATATAATGTATGTTTGGGTGGAGGAGGAGTAGGGGTGGAGGCGGAGCAGGGGTGGGGTCTTGGCAGAGTCTCAGGAAGGCCCCAAAATTTTGGCAGTAAGGAGCCCCCAAAATTCCTAGTGGCAGCCATGCATATAGCCTATTGGTGCCGGATGCGTCAAGATCAAACCGGACAAAAACGAATCCTGGGCGATCCGGTGCATATAGCATGGGAATCTATGGGTGCCGGATCCGGGAAAAAACAGGATAATTTCCCAGATCCGGTTTTAGTGTACTGAGCATGTCCGATGGCTGCAGGAACTTAAGAAGCTGACCGGGTGGGGTGGCAACCCGATCAGCTGATGTGTCACATGACAGCATCAGCTAAGCGGTTTAAATTGCCCACCCATCGATTGGTTTTGGGGGGAGATTTAAACCGCTCTATTGATACTGTCATGTGCCACATAAGCTGATCAGTAGAAATGAGCGATGTTAGATTCAACATGTTCGCCAATTTCAAATTTGACCTGTTTTGGGCGGTGTTCGAGTCATTCGACGAATGCGAACAATTTGCTTAAAATTCAGCAGTTCGAGGTTATGTTCCATAACGGTTCGTTCACCAAAGGCATGACTGGCTTTTCACAGTAATACTGTTATTAAATGTTAATATCCAGTTTCAGTGTATAGTGTGCGGGGGAGGCGGGGTTTAGGTCAGTGCTGCAGAAATAATGCCGAACTCCATTTTTTTTCTCCTAACTGCATATACAGTGGGGCGGTGCAGGCTGTCAGCCAATCACACACACACACACACACACACAGCAAAGTGCATTTTTTGCACACAAGCAAGGACATGCGTCATTGGCTGTGTATGTCACATGTCCTTGCCCTATAAGACCCAGTGAATTTCCCCATCGCCGCCATTACCTCAGTGCTGCAGTTGTGTGTCAGTCAGGCACCGCTACTGCTGCTGTGCGCGCTATAAAGTGTGACTTAGGGTCCTTTCGCATCAGCGGTTTTCGCTGATCGCGGCAGTTGCGGTGAAAAAAACCGCAACTGCCGCGATTACCGCATAACATCTGCACTTGCGGTTTACTTGCGGCAAGCCCCATAGAATGTCTATGGGGGCTTGCAGCAGGTGCGGCAAGTGCGGTATCGGCACTTGCGGCAGGTGCGGCCGCGAAAAAAACGCGGTCAGCCACGTTTTTTTTTGCTGCCGCACCTGCCGCAAGTGCCGAAACCGCACTTGCCGCACCTGCCGCACACTTACCGCAAGCCCCATAGACATTGTATGGGGCTTGCCGCAAGTGAACCGCAAGTGCAGCCGTTATGCGGTAATCGATGCAGTTGCGTTTTTTTCACCGCAACTGCCGCGATCAGCGAAAACCGCTGATGTGAAAACAGCCTTAGACATATAGTGAGCGAATATCAATTTAGATGACAGATAGGTTTAGGGAGTAGGGACTAGTATGAATATCAGCCCTTTTTAGGGCTACTTCAGACAAGTAGGGAGTAGGGACTAGTTGGACTTGGAATATCAGCCCTTTTGAGAGCTACTTCATAGGAGTAGGGACTAGTTGTAATTTCAGCCCTTTTGAGGGCTAGGTTAGAGCAGTTCCTATTAGTTTTTGCCAGGCAGGTGTATGCCAGTGCTGTGCAAGTGTTTTTCACAGCATCTGGCCAAATCTAGCTCAGGCAATCCTATTGGGCAGGTAGTGTAGCACTGCGGTGAAGAAAGCTACACCACCTGTCTTCAGTAGCCAATTTTTTACTGTAGCTAGCCCAGGCAATCCTTTTGGGCTAGTAGCAGTGTCTGGTAGTCAGCGGTGTAACCCAGCTGTAAAGTAAGCTACACTGTCTGTCTATCCAGTAGTCAATTTTTTACTGCAGCTAGCCCAGTCAATCCTTTAAGGTACCTTTACACGCCGCTACAACAGGATGGATACCAACCGCTACTTCACGTGCACGAGCACGCCCAAACGGTTACAAACGGGAAACGCACCCTCTTTACACGCCGCCACAAGGTGCGCTACGCTACGCTACATCTACAGCTAGATACATCGCCGGGTGTCTCAAGTAGCCATCTGTAGCTCATTTACACACCGCTACAACCAGCTACTATGGGCGTACCTGGTGCAGCAGGGACAGCACATAGGCGTGCTACAATTGTGGATTACGAGACGTCCCTACGCTGATAGGACAAAGCAATAATACCATGATTGGACAGACATCGCAGGAGGCTGATGAATACTTGACGCTCGAGCAATTGTGTAGTGTGACTTGTCAGCTCCTTAAATATGCCGCCCTGTGCGGCGACAACCAATCGCAACGCAGGAGCTTCCTCCAATGATCGCTGAAGGGGGCGCGGAAACCCGGAGCCTGTGTCACGCCCCAGCTACATAGCATGGTGTAGAAACAACCCTTCTGTTCCTTCTTTACACGCCGATACAGCTCGCTACAATCGGCTTTGTAGCCATCTGTTATTGGGCAGTGCTCGGAAACAGATGTATCTGTAGCCGGCTGTCGCGTCCCGTCTTCACACGCTGCTACTACGGGCGATATTGGCGCTACAAGCTACATTTGTAGCCTGTAGCGGGTTGTATCCATCCTGTTGTAGCGGCGTGTAAAGGTACCTTTAGGGCTAGTAGCAGTGTCTGGTAGTCAGCGGTATAGCCCAGGTGTAAACTAAGCTACACCGCTTTTCTATCGAGTAGCCAATTTTTTACTGCAGCTAGCCCAGTCAATCCTTTTGGGCTAACACACACAATCCTAACCAATAGGTTGTGGGGTACCACGTGAAGATATATCCCACTCCCGGGGAGCTACTCAGACTGAACAACCCAACATAAAAAATGAGTAAGGGCTCCATTTACCATAATCAGATAGTTCATTTATTAAATTGACAGAGAAGAACAATTCAAGAACCATCCCCCTGAGGAAGTGACCCAGAGTGTAGAGGGTAACGAAACGCGTTGAGGTCCCTAAGTCCGACGCTACCCCCCCCCCTGGGTGCCCCTGAAGTATGGCCGCCGATGGACCAGGTAATAACTAAAATGATGGGTGCCTGATCCCTCAACTTTGTCCAGTATCTTTGTGGTACCTGAACCCGGGGTATGTTTCTTGAATTGTATGTATGGGCAGGTGGCAATTTACACTAAGGCACTTTACTGGAAAGGTACATATTAACCCTATATTATGTTGCACTTTAATTATTCCAATTTTTGGAAGATATTTACAATATGAGGGTACATTGTGCCTGTTAGTTGTCTTATATACCCCCCCAGTTGCACTGCTAATAGATATAGTTGAGATTACTCAAGATCTACTCGGGATGGTATACACATATTAATAAGTTGTAGATATGGTGACTATGAACAGTTGATGGTTCTAGGCATGTATAAGCATCATTCTGTATGACATCAGATCCCCAGGTGGTTATTTCAGTGGCACTTTTTCCCTCCTCCTTGTTCCTTATCTTTGTCAATTTAATAAATGAACTATCTGATTATGTTAAATGGAGCCCTTACTCATTTTTTATGTTGGGTTAATCCTTTTGGGCTTGTAGCCGTGTCTGGTAGTCAGCGGTGTAGCCCAGCTGTAAAGTAAACTACACCGCCTGTTTATCCAGTAGCCAATTTTTTACTGCAGCTAGCCCAGTCAATTCTTTTGGGCTTGTAGCCGTGTCTGGTAGTCAGCGGTGTAACCCAGCTGTAAAGTAAACTACACCGCCTGTTTATCCAGTAGCCAATTTTTTACTGCAGCTAGCCCAGTCAATTTTTTTGGGCTAATAGCAGTGTCTGGTAGTCAGCGGTGTAGCCCAGCTGTAAAGTAAGCTACACCGCCTGTCTATCCAGTAGCCAATTTTTTACTGCAGCTAGCCCAGTCAATCCTTTTGGGCTAGTAGCAGTGTCTGGTAGTCAGTGGAGTAGCCAAGCTGTGAAGCAAGCTACACCACCTGTCTATTTCATTCTAGTTTTTAACTGCATCTAGCCCAGGTAATAGCTTGGGCCTAGTAGCAGTGTCTGTTAGTGAGTGGTGTAGCCCACTTGAGAACAAAGCTACACCGCCTGTCTATTTCATACTAATTTTTAACTGCATCTAGCCCAGGTAATAGTTTGGGCCTAGTAGCAGTGTCTGTTAGTGAGTGGAGTAGCCCACTAGTGAACCAAGCTACACCACCTGTCTATTTCATACTAATTTTTAACTGCATCTAGCCAAGGTAATAGTTTGGGCCTAGTAGCAGTGTCTGTTAGTCGGTGGTGTAGCCCACTTGTGAACCAAGCTACTAGAGATGAGCGATGTTCGATTCGAAATGTTCGGCAATCTCAAATTCAAGCTGTTTTGGGCGGTATTCGAGTCATTCGACGAATGCGAACAATTATCTTCAAATTTGTCAGTTCGAGGTTATATTCGATAACAATTCGTTCACCAAAAGGACCCTATAAAGCGGTCTGGGGCAGAGGAAAAGGCTGAAATGGGGGCATAATTGTTTAAAAGCTGGCGGTAAAAAGCCGACGTCTTTTAAAGGGATCCCGTCACCTCCAGAATGCCTCCTAAGCTACCAAAACATGTCCCTGCAGCATCCATTCACTAATCTCACACTTCTTTTGTCTCCTAAAAGCATCCCATGAAAGTGCATAAAAATGTTTGAATACTTACTCATTAGTGATTATAATTAGCAGGGACTATATTCTTTAGTCACCAGGACGGGTTGTTTTGCAGGCTCCAGGAACCACCCTCTCTCTGTCTGTTTGCTCTGCTTGTGCAGGCTTTACCCTCCCCCCTCTCTGTCACTCACAGAATGCAAATCATTAGTCCTGCCTTCAGCAGCACAGACAGAGAGAGGGTGGATCATTCGGGGCGTGAAAATGAGCACCTAGGGAGGGCTTAGAGTCTCACAGGGGACGCCCTCTGAGACTTATTCAGTGACAAGAAGTCTGAGATTTGTAAGTGTATATTGTTGATTATTCCAATGTTGCATAGAAATGAAGCACTAATACTGATATGTTAGGGTGCAGGGACAGGTATTAATAGGGTTGGGGGTGATTTGGAGATGTCAGGTTCCCTTTAAACAATCATTCAGCCCAATCCTCTGCCCCCCACAGCCTCCCATCCCAATCTTCCGCTTCCTCCTCCAGCTCCCATCCCAATCCTGAGTTAGGACTGGGCGGGGAGCGCAGCACCAGGGAGCGGGGACCAAGGACCAGGGCGTGGAAGCCGGTGGCAATGAGAAGACTTCACCGCCGTGCTTTCCTGCTCTGTGCTGCGCTTCCCGCTCCCTGATGCCCCCTCCCCACTCCCTGGGGGATCGATGAGGGGGCATCAGGGAGTGGGGAGTGCAGCACAGAGCAGGAAAGCCGGCGGTGAAGTCTTCTAACTGCTGGCTTTCCCGCCTATTATTTTAAATGATCAGCTGATGCAGATCAGCTGTCAGGGTTCATGTGATTTCATGCAGCATGAACTCACATAAACTTTCCCACAGCCACCCAGTGCACAGCTCAGCTACTACTCTGGTAGAGGTTCTCTACCAGAGATATAGATGAGCTAAAGAAGAAAACTGGATTGGACTACGTTGGACGGAAGATAATTTTTTAATAAAGATGTCTAAGTGTTGTTTTTTTTTTTTTTTTTTTCTAATAAATAATTTTTTTCTCTGTTGTGTTTTTTTTAAAAAAAACCTTACTAGAAATTTATGGCGGTCATGTCTACTATTGGCGTGACCCCATGAATTTCGGGCTTAGGGCCAGCTGATAATACAAAACTGGCCCTAACCCCTTTATTTCCCAGTGAGCCACCGCACCAGGGCCCTGGATGAGTTGGATACAGCACCAGAAGATGGCTTCCCTATATTTCTGTTTCCAAGCAGGTACAAATAGGCATCTGGGGGTTGGTGGCAGCCTGTTGCTGCCTGCTGTACTTGGCTGGCATACAAAAAGACTGCGAAGCCCACGTCAAAATTTTTCTGAAAAATTCATAAAACAATAAAAAAAAAAGCACTGCATCTTTATTAACCCCTCGACCATCATCTTTGTGATAGAGTAGATGGTTGAGGGGTTAATAAAGATGCAGTCCCTTTTTTTTGGATTGTGTTATGGATTTTTCGTAAAAATTTCGACGTGGGCATCGTTGTTATTTTGTACGCCAGCCAGGTACAGCAGGCAGGAACGGGCTGCCCCCAACTGTCTGTACCTGCCTGGAAACAGAAATATAGGGAAACCCTTTTTTTTATATTATTTCATGAATTCCTTCCCTGGAGGGATATCTGGCTAGTCACGTGTTTGAGACTCTTAAACGAGTCTCCACAGACTCCATTTGCACATCTTGATCCCCATCACATAGTAATATGCCCCATCCTCATCCCCATCTCATACTAATATGCCCCGTCCTACCCCCATCACATAGTAATCTGCTCCATCCATGCCCCATCACATCTTACTATGACCCATCACTGTCCCATCACATATTAATATGCCCTATCACTGTTCCTATCACATAGTAATCTGCCCCATCCTGCCCCCATCAGACAGTAATCTGCCTCATCTTTGTCTCCATCACATAGTAACATGGTCTATTCTGTCCTCACCACATAGTAATATGCCCCATCTAGCCCCATCACATAGTAATCTGCCCCATTCTCGTTCCGATCACATAGTAATCTGCCTCATCATTTCCTCCATCACATAGTAATCTGCCCCATCCTTGCCCCCATCACAGTAATCTGCCCCACCCTTGTCCCATCACATAGTAATGTGCCACATCCAGCCCACATTACATAGTAATCTGCCCCATCCTGTCCCCATCACATATTAAAATGCCCCATCTTTGTCCCCATCACATAGTAATTTGCCCCATCACATAGAAATTGTTACGTATGGGCTGCCTATGCTCATGGGTTCTGCTGTTGCTGCTGTTGAATTGTCCCTTTTTTCGCTATTCAGTGTGCGGCTGTGCAGGTGAGATTGCTTCAGGTGTGTGTGATGAATATGACTCATGCTTAGGTGAGCTGAGGGGCGTGCCTGGGCTAGTTGCTCCCCACCCCTTGGCCATAAATGGGTCAGCTCACATCCACCTGATGTCGCTGATTCAGTTCACTTCTGGACTGTGACCTGTTGTGAGCAGACGCTGATCTAAAGCTGCTGCTTTTTCTCTCTATTGGAACTTGCTGGGTTCCATGGTCCATGGGTGGAGGTAGGGGATTATGCCTAGGGCTTCTCAGGAGCTTTAGGGACTTAGGCTGGTAGCTCGGACCTCCTCACCTTAAGAGGTACCTCTGAGATCTGGGCGAGCCAGGGACCCCAGTATCAGAGCCAGAGTAAGCTCTCTTGACCCCCTACTTCTAGCTCCTTGATACCCTGGCCTCCCAAGCGTGACATCATCAGCAACCTATAGCCATTTATTTTTTTTCCCTCCCTTGAGTCATCATGTCTCAGACTGCTTCAGTGGACATGTCTACTCGCCTGATGCAGACCCTCTCTGAGGAGATAACAGGCCTGCGAACTCAGGTTGTGCATCAGCTTTAGCAAGTTGTGGGATTTTTGTCGTCGGCTCATGCTCAGGCCATGCCAGAACCCCAGATCCCTCTCCCAGATAGGTTTTCTGGGGGAAAGGACACATTTTTTGTTTTCCGTGGGGAAGCTCCAGCCCCGTTCATCTGGGACTGTGGAACAGCAGGTTGGATAATAGTGTCTCTGCTAAAGGGGAATCCCCAGACCTGGGCCTTTTCCCTCCCGGCCGACCCAGTCTCTACGGTCGGTGGACGGGTTTTTTGCTGCTCTGGCTCAGGTGCACGGCGAACCTGATAGGGTAACCTTTGCTGAGTCCAATCTCCGTAAACTCAAGCAGGGCACACGAGCAGTGGAGGAGTACTGCTCTGAGTTTCGGAGGTGGGCGACAGATAGCCAGTGGAATGACCCAGCCCTCAGGAGTCAGTTCTGTCTGGGCCTGTCAGCCAGACTGCAAGACATGAGAGTAAAAAAATCCCTGGTCTGTGGAGCGCCAGGGCTAGAGATAAATGGCACTAGGGTTATTTTAGAAAAAGTTTCTTTATTAACCTCTTACAGGCCACTACGCGTTTCTGCAGCAGAGCGCTGCCTTCATCAGGTGATGCAAAACAGAGACTGCAAGACATGGCACCTGAGTCATTGGAGGCTGTGATGTCCCTAGCCATTCGGATTGACAGATGCCTAAGGGAGAGACTGAGACCTGCTTTGTCTTCTGTTCCTATCCCTGCTGAAGAGATGGTACCTGATGATCCCATGCAGTTGTGGGCAGTAGGTTCACGTGCTAAACCTCCTGTGGCCACTAGTCACCAAAAGGGCGGAGCTTGTTTCTTTGTGGCAAACTGGATCATTTTATTAAGGTTTGTCTGCTTTGCTCCAAGGCAAATACGCAGTCTCAAAAGCAGCCTGCCTCGAGTTGTTTGGATGGAGACGAGAGAGTTTTTTTTTCCTTCCTTGATAAGTCTCAGTTTACACTGTCTGCCAGGGTGGTGGTAGATGGCAAAACTGAGACTCTGATGGTATTTGTCAATAGCGGAGTGGGGGTCAATTTGATGGATTTTCGCTTTGCTCAGGCTCATGGTCTCACGCCAGTGCCTTAGCGAGACCCATACCCATCTCCTCGATCGACTCAGTTCTGCTCAGCCAGAGGGTCCTCTCCCAAGTGGTGTGCAACGTGACGCTGTGCTTAGGGTCTCTCCACCAGGAGGTTCTGTCCTGTCACCTCATGGAGAACATGTCCACTTCCATTGTGTTGGGGTTACCCTGGTTGGAAAAACACAACCCGGTGATCGACTGGTGAGGAAAGACAGGTGGTAACCTTGGGGGCATTTTGTGTGAACAATTGCCTGACTACACCACTTTCTACCATTCTGGTTGCTCCATCTCCCGCCCCTGTACCAGAGGTTCCTGGGAGTAAGTCTGGATCCGGGAGTGGGCTCCGGTCTGCATCTTGGGTTCATGAGAGAGCTAGGCATCATCTCAGGAGGGGTGGCCGGGATGGACGATGGCCCCCTCCTGTGCACTCTGGGAGGGGAAGGTGGTAGCCCTGGTCCCCAGGGGGATGCTGTTGCTGATTGCCATCTGGGATGTGTGTCCCATTTATGGTCGTGTGCGGTGCAATAAACGTTCAGGTCCAGACCTGAGTGTGGATGACTATGTGTGGGCGCAGTCAAGACAAGTAAGGTGGAAGTGTGCAGCTGGAGCTCCTACTACTGGAGTTCTTGATCCGTTTAGGATTTCGGCCATTTGCAACCCCGTGTTGCTCCAGCTAGCCATCCCCCCAGTGCTTTGCACGTGGACGATCTTCCATATCACATCCCTCAGGAAGTTTGAACCTTTGCTGGATGCGTCCAGTTGAAAGTCCAGAGACCTCTCGTTGTGAGGGGGGTACTGTTATGTATGGGATGCCTATGCTCATGGGTTCTTCTGTTGCTGTTGTTTAATTGACCCTTTTTTTCCCTATTCACTTTGCGACTCTTCAGTTGAGATTGCTGCAAGTCTGTGTGATGGATATGACTCATGCTTAGGTGAGCTAAGGAGCGTACCTGGGATGGTTGCACCCCACCCCGCCGCCATAAATGGGTCAGCTCACATCCACTTGATGTCGCTGATTCAGTTCACTTGTGGACTGTGACCTGTTGTGAACAGAAGCTGATCCAAAGCTGCAGCTTTTTCTCTATATTGGAAGATGCTGGGTTCCGTGGTCCGTGGGTGGAGGTAGGGGCTTATTCCTAGGGCTTCTCAGGAGCTTTAGGGACTTAGGCTGGGGCTCGGACCTTTTCACTTTTAGAGGTACCTCCAAGATCAGGGCAAGTCAGGAACCCCAGTGTCAGGGCCAGATTAGGCTCCCCTGACCCCTTACATTCAGCTCCTTGTTACCCTGGCCTCCCAAGCGTGACAGTAATATGCCCCATCCTTGTCCCCATCACATAGTAACATGCCCCATTCTGTCCTCATCACATAGTAATATGCCCTATCCTTGTCCCCATCACATAGTAAAGTGCCCCTTTCAGCCCACATTACATAGCAATCTTCCCCATCCTGCCCCCATCACATATTAATATGCTCCGTCTTTGTCCCCATCACATTGTAATCTGCCCCATTACATAGTAATATGCCTCATCCTTGTCCCGATCACATAGTAATGTGCCCCCATCCAGCCCCCATCACATAGTAATGTGCCCCCATCCAGCCCCAATCACATAGTATTCTGCTCCATCCTTGTCCCCATCACATAGTAACATGCCACATCTTGCCTCATCACATAGTAATCTGCCCCATCCTGTCCCTCTTTTATAATTGCCTCATCCTGGTTGCTGTAAATAGGTTTAAAAAAAAAAAAGTCATACTCACCTTCCTGCTCCCGCTTTCACCGTTGCTGCAGGTTTCCTCTCCAGACATCTGTCTTCTCCCACGCTGAGCGAAGTCACATGATGGCGAGTGCAGTCATAGACCACGGTCACATGATGCTAGCCAGGAGGGCGGGCTAGAGGAGAGTGTCGTAGGGAGGAGAAATATCTCCTCTGATCCGACACAGCTTTGAACTGCCGATGCTGTTGCAAATTTCAGTCTTATTGCTATTCATCATAAATCTAGAGATTATATAGTATAGGTGGAGCTTCTATGAAAATGATGTGACGGTGGATAAATATAGAATACTAGATGGCGGCCCGATTCTAAAGAATCGGGTAGTCTAGAATCCATATATAGTTTATTTACTAATAGGGGAGTGCGGTGAAATGAATTGTGTGTATACAGGTGGCTCAGTGGGTAGCAGAGTATACGGTGGCTCAGTGGTTAGCACTGTATATGGTGGTTCAGTGGTTAGCACTGTATATGGTGACTCAGTGGTTAGCATTGTATGGTGGCTCAGTGGTTAGCACTGTATATGGTGGCTCAGTGGTTAGCACTGTATATGGTGGCTCAGTGGTTAGCACTGTATGGTGGCTCAGTGGTTGGCACTGTATACGGTGGCTCAGTGGTTAGCACTGTATACGGTGGCTCAGTGGTTGGCACTGTATACGGTGGCTCAGTGGTTAGCACTGTATATGGTGGCTCAGTGGTTAGCACTATATGGTGGCTCAGTGGTTAGCACTGTATATGGTGGCTCAGTGGGTAGCACTGTATGGTGGCTCAGTGGTTAACACTGTATATGGTGGCTCAGTGGTTGGCACTGTATACGGTGGCTCAGTGGTTAGCACTGTATATGGTGGCTTAATGGTTAGCACTGTATGGTGGCTCAGTGGTTAACACTGTATATGGTGGCTCAGTGGGTAGCACTGTATGGTGGCTCAGTGGTTAACACTGTATATGGTGGCTCAGTGGTTGGCACTGTATACGGTGGCTGAGTGGTTAGCACTGTATATGGTGGCTGAGTGGTTAGCACTGTATACGGTGGCTCAGTGGTTAGCACTGTATACAGTGGCTCAGTGGTTAGCACTGTATACGGTGGCTCAGTGGTTGGCACTGTATATGGTGGCTCAGTGGTTGGCACTGAATATGGTGGCTTAGTGGTTAGCACTGTATACGGTGGCTCAGTGGTTAGCACTGTATACGGTGGCTCAGTGGTTAGCACTGTATGGTGGCTCAGTGGTTAGCACTGTATGGTGGCTCAGTGGTTAGCACTGTATATGGTGGGTCAGCGGTTAGCACTGTATGGTGGCTGAGTGGTTAGCACTGTATATAGTGGATCAGTGGTTAGCACTGTATATGGTGGCTCAGTGGTTAGCACTGTATATGGTGGCTCAGTGGTTAGCACTGTATATGGTGGCTCAGTGGTTAGCACTGTATACGGCGGCTCTGTGGTCAGCAGAGTACGGCGGCTCTGTGGTCAGCAGAGGACGGCGGCTCTGTGGTCAGCGCAGGAAGGAGGCAGAGTGGTCAGCGGAGGAAGGAGGCAGAGTGGTAAGCGCAGGAAGGAGGCAGAGTGGTGAGCGTAGGACGGCGGCTCTGTGGTCAGCAGAGGACGGCGGCTCTGTAGTCAGCAGAGGACGGGGGCTCTGTGGTCAGCAGAGGACGGGGGCTCTGTGGTCAGCAGAGGACGGGGGCTCTGTGGTCAGCAGAGGACGGGGGCTCTGTGATCAGCAGAGGACGGGGGCTCTGTGGTCAGCAGAGGACGGGGGCTCTGTGGTCAGCAGAGGACGGGGGCTCTGTGGTCAGCAGAGGACGGGGGCTCTGTGGTTAGCAGAGGACGGGGGCTCTGTGGTTAGCAGAGGACGGGGGCTCTGTGGTCAGCAGAGGACGGCGGCTCTGTGGTCAGCAGAGGACGGCGGCTGAGTGGTCAGTACATGATTGAGTGGTCAGCACAGGATGGAGGCTCAGTGGTCAGCGCAGGATGGAGGCTCAGTGGTCAGCGCAGGATGGAGGCTCAGTGGTCAGCGCAGGAAGGAGGCTGTGGTCAGCGCAGGAAGGAGGCTCAGTGGTGAGCGCAGGAAGGAGACTCAGTGGTGAGCGCAGGACGGAGGCAGAGTGGTGAGCGCAGGACGGAGGCAGAGTGGTGAGCGCAGGACGGAGGCAGAGTGGTGAGCGCAGGACGGAGGCAGAGTGGTGAGCGCAGGACGGAGGCAGAGTGGTGAGCGCAGGACGGAGGCAGAGTGGTGAGCGCAGGACAGCGGCTCTGTGGTCAGCAGAGGACGGTGGCTCTGTGGTCAGCAGAGGACGGTGGCTCTGTGGTCAGCAGAGGACGGCGGCTCTGTGGTCAGCGCAGAAAGGAGGCAGAGTGGTGAGCGCAGGACGGAGGCAGAGTGGTGAGCGCAGGACGGAGGCAGAGTGGTGAGCGCAGGACGGAGGCAGAGTGGTGAGCGCACGACAGCGGCTCTGTGGTCAGCAGAGGACGGTGGCTCTGTGGTCAGCAGAGGACGGCGGCTCTGTGATCAGCAGAGGACGGCGGCTCTGTGATCAGCAGAGGACGGCTCCGTGGTCAGCAGAGGACGGCGGCTCTGTGATCAGCAGAGGAGGGCGGCTCTGTGGTCAGCAGAGGACAGCGGCAGAGTGATCAGCGCAGGAAGGAGGCAGAGTGATCAGCGCAGGAAGGAGGCAGAGTGATCAGCGCAGGAAGGAGGCAGAGTGATCAGCGCAGGAAGGAGGCAGAGTGGTGAGCGCAGAACAGCGGCTCTGTGGTCAGCAGAGGACGGTGGCTCTGTGGTCAGCAGAGGACGGCGGGTCTGTGGTCAGCAGACGACGGCGGCTCTGTGGTCAGCGCAGGAAGGAGGCAGAGTGGTCAGCGCAGGAAGGAGGCAGAGTGGTGAGCGCAGGAAGGAGGCAGCGTGGTGAGCGCAGGACAGCGGCTCTGTGGTTAGGAGAGGAAGGCGGCAGAGTGATCAGCGCAGGAAGGAGGCAGAGTGATCAGCGCAGGAAGGAGGCAGAGTGATCAGCGCAGGAAGGAGGCAGAGTGATCAGCACAGGAAGGAGGCAGAGTGGTGAGCGCAGGACGGCGGCTCTGTGGTCAGCAGAGGACGGTGGCTCTGTGGTCAGCAGAGGACGGCGGCTCTGTGGTCAGCGCAGGAAGGAGGCAGAGTGGTCAGCGCAGGAAGGAGGCAGAGTGGTGAGCGCAGGAAGGAGGCAGAGTGGTGAGCGCAGGAAGGAGGCAGAGTGGTAAGCAGAGGACGCGGCTGTGTGGTCAGCAGAGGACGGCGGCTGTGTGGTCAGCAGAGGACGGCGGCTGTGTGGTCAGCAGAGGACGGCGGCTGTGTGGTCAGCAGAGGAAAGCGGCTGTGTGGTCAGCAGAGGACGGCGGCTGTGTGGTCAGCAGAGGAAAGCGGCTGTGTGGTCAGCAGAGGACGGCGGCTGTGTGGTCAGCAGAGGACGGCGGCTGTGTGGTCAGCAGAGTACGGCGGCTCTGTGGTCAGCGCAGGAAGGAAGCAGAGTGGTCAGCGCAGGAAGGAGGCAGAGTGGTGAGCGCAGGAAGGAGGCAGAGTGGTGAGCGCAGGACGGCGGCTCTATGGTCAGCAGAGGACGGCAGCTCTGTGGTGGTCAGCAGAGGACGGCGGCTCTGTGGTCAGCAGAGGACGGCGGCTCTGTGGTCAGCAGAGGACGGCGGCTCTGTGGTCAGCAGAGGACGGCGGCTCTGTGGTCAGCAGAGGACGGCGGCTCTGTGGTCAGCAGAGGACGGCGGCTCTGTGGTCAGCAGAGGACGGCGGCTCTGTGGTCAGCGCAGGAAGGAGGCAGAGTGGTCAGCGCAGGAAGGAGGCAGAGTGGTGAGCGCAGGACGGCGGCTCTGTGGTCAGCAGAGGACGGCGGCTCTGTGGTCAGCAGAGGACGGCGGCTCTGTGGTCAGCAGAGGACGGCGGCTGTGTGGTCAGCAGAGGACGGCGGCTGTGTGGTCAGCAGAGGACGGCGGCTCTGTGGTCAGCAGAGGACGGCGGCTCTGTGGTCAGCAGAGGACGGCGGCTGTGTGGTCAGCAGAGGACGGCGGCTCTGTGGTCAGCAGAGGACGGGGGCTCTGTGGTCAGCAGAGGACGGGGGCTCTGTGGTCAGCAGAGGACGGGGGCTCTGTGGTCAGCAGAGGCCGGCGGGTCTGTGGTCAGCAGAGGACGGGGGCTCTGTGGTCAGCAGAGGACGGGGGCTCTGTGGTCAGCAGAGGCCGGGGGCTCTGTGGTCAGCAGAGGCGGGGGGCTCTGTGGTCAGCAGAGGCCGGCGGGTCTGTGGTCAGCAGAGGACGGCGGGTCTGTGGTCAGCAGAGGACGGCGGGTCTGTGGTCAGCAGAGGACGGCGGGTCTGTGGTCAGCAGAGGACGGCGGGTCTGTGGTCAGCAGAGGACGGCGGCTCTGTGGTCAGCAGAGGACGGCGGCTCTGTGGTCAGCAGAGGACGGCGGGTCTGTGGTCAGCAGAGGACGGCGGGTCTGTGGTCAGCGAAGGAAGGAGGCTCTGTGGTCGTGTGGTCAGCGCAGGAAGGAGGCTCTGTGGTCAGCAGAGGACGGCAGCTCTGTGGTCAGCGCAGGCTAGGTGGGCGGAGCCAAGGCGGGAGTCCCGAGAGGTGGGCGGAGCCAAGGCGGGAGTCTCGTGGGGTGGGCGGAGCCAAGGCGGGAGTATCGCGAGGTGGGCGGAGCCAAGGCGGGAGTTTTGCGAGGTGGGCGGAGCCAAGGCGGGAGTCCCGCGGGGTGGGCGGAGCCATGGCGGGAGCCCCGCGATGTGGGCGGAGCCATGGCGGGAGCCCCCGCGATGTGGGCGGAGCCATGGCGGGAGCGGTGCAGCGGGATGGCGGCGGGGTAAGTATACTGGAGTGTGTGTGTGTGTTTGTGTGGGTGTGTGAGTGTGTGAGTGTGTATGTGTGATGTGGTTGGGATGGTGTGTGTGTGTTTGGGAGGACTGTAGTGAGAGGCTGTGTGTGTGCTTGGTGAGACAGTAGTGAGGGGGGCGAGCGGAACATTGAAACGCCGGTGCCTGTAGCTGCACGGAAAGTTCCGCGCAGCTACACTGCACTGTGACGTCAGCAGCATGGTCGGAGGCCGTCACGGAAGTAACCCTTCGGGTTCTCCGGAAGTGGCCTTCGGCTTTTATATAATAGATAGATATGACTTAAGTGCTATCGCTTTGATCAGTGGTGAACCAAACACCGAAATGTGAGGACATGTGAAGACACGGTTCAGTTTGAGAACTGATAACTAGATGTACTGCAATTCTTAGGGCATGAGAACAGTTGATAACACTACAGTGTCAAGATTTACCTGTCACAGCAGGCACAGAGAACTAAAAAGAAAACACCTTAGGCAAATGAGCATATTTGAAGAAAAGTTCAGATTCAGTCCTGTAGTACCATGATGACATTAAAAGTAAGAAACAAAAAAACAGTTTAGACTTCCGGTTCCGATTCTGGGAAGATGGAAGCCTAGGAGAAGAGCTCCAGAGACCGCGCCAACAATCTGCCAGCATCACAGACCCAGACGGCCCATACCAACTGCCCAGTAATGGAGGAGACACCCCGGGCGCTGGGGACCCTAGACCGCTATGTATTGCGGAGCTCAAGGCGTGAGGAGGTAGCGAGCCCGCAATATAACAAGCGAGGCAGCCAGCAGGCTAAGATGGCGCCCAAAGGAGGAGACCGCACTCAGCAACAACAGACAAGCGCGGGCAGTGTTACCCGCAGCACCGATCACAGCTTCACGGTATCGCAAGAGAGAGAAGGAGAACCATGGAGATTGCGAGGACCGGATGAGTAAGGATCACGGGGACGCGGGGACACACACAGACATGGCGGAGGTATGGAAAGATGGCGGGCCACAGGGACAAACACAGGGGGAACCGGAGACCCTGAACAAAAGGAGATAGGAGCCGCAACAGACAGAAGCCCGATAGATGTAACGCGGCTGGCCAGAGAAATAGTCCCATACATAGTGGTAGATATAAAGTCTGCCCTAAGAGACACGGTAGCTGAAGCTGTGGCAGGGTTAAGGCAAACCACAGAACAGCATGGGGAGCGTTTACAAGAGGCAGAGCAACGCCTCTCAGAAGCTGAGGACAGAATTCTTATCATGGAAAGGCACATAGCTGCATTACAAAAACATTCAGCATACACAGAGGAAAAAATGGAAGACCTGGAGAACCACTCCAGGAGAAATAATCTCAGGATGATTGGTCTTCCAGAAGCTTTAATGCCTAGCCAACTTGACACAATCTGGGAAATAGATTTGCCAATGGCTTTGGGTGTGAGACGTCAATGTCGGGTGGAAAGAGCACACAGGGTTGGACCCCCCAAAAAACCAGATGAAGGCCCACGGCAGGTTATTGCCAGATTTCTAGACTACAAGGACAAAGAAACCCTACTTAGGGAATACAGATCTAAACGTCTCCCATTGCTAATACAAGGTCATAAGGTCAGATTATACGAGGACTATTCAGCGGAGGTGGCCCGTAAGAGGAAGGCCTTTAGCCCGGCATGCACTATACTATTCAAGAAGAATATTAGATTTCAGCTAGCATTTCCAGCGATACTACGCTTCAGAGATGGCGAGGGAGAGATGCATTCATTTGTAAACTGCAAGATGGCCAAGAAATTCCTCCAACAGTCACCTATACCCCCTCGGGGAAGCCAATCGCCACCAAACTCAGAGACCATACAACAGAATCCGCAACAATAGACGTATGCAGAGAAACTATCGGCCGCTACAGGAAGAAAAAACACTGTCAACAATGTCGGCGGAGGCAGAGGGTCCCAGACACAAGACAGACGCAAAAAACAAAAAGAGAACACACATTCATCGGTAACAGAAGCATCCGAGTAATGATGGTTGCACAACAGCACAGTTCAAGTTGGAGACTTTCCCGGGTTATGACGGCTCAATGTGTCCTTTTCGGGCGCCCTCCATGAGCTGTTACTAAGAAATGAATATACGATGCTTGGACTTCAGAATTCCATCACATCCATAGAGCACACTAGACAATAAATGGTGATGAATGGTACACAATTCAAAGGTTCCTAAAGGGAAACGCTATCATAATAATTTTTTTTTTTTCTTTCCTCCTCCCTCTCGCTTTTGCTTTCCCCATAACTGATGATTGATAGAAATACCCTTCGGAGGAAGGGACAGAGGAGATGGTTGGAGTTAAAAGACGGGAAGGGGGGAAGGAGGTGGGAGGGGGAGGAGAGGAAGGAGGCATAATCTCCTAGGAATCGTGACCCAAACTCTCACCAGCTAATATAAACAGGATATCTGAAGCTCTATCAAGAAAGGGGGTGGTCGACGAGAACTACTTCGTCCCAGAGTGAATGACTATGGGAAGGTTGTCGGACGACGATTATTCTGACTAAAGCCAAAAGGCGTGGTATCTAACTGCCATCCAAAGAAATAGGGAAGTCATATGGAGGGTTATTTCTATTTTTTCCAAGGAGAGAGGGAGGAGAGAAAAGGAACTCCTTGAGTGTCTGGGAAGTTAGGTTTAAGGGAATGGTTAAGAATTTGAATGTTAATTTTTATTATTGTTTTTGATGCTACTGATAGTTACCAGATATTCGCTAACAGAATCCACTCATAAGACATATAATGGCAATACAACAAAGAAGCTAAGGGGATTACATGTTAAGGTCAAGAGTTATCATGAGGGGCGTAGGGATGGAGTCACATAAATGATGTTAAGAATTGTATCTTGGAATGTCAAGGGTCTCAGATCCCCTAACAAACGTTATATGATATTACGCCACCTGAAGAGATTGAGAACTGATATTGCTCTCCTTCAGGAGACACATCTGTGGAGACCCGGGGGTCAGTGGGTGCTCTCGTCCGCAGGCCCAGCCGCCTTTACAAAGACAGCGTGGACCAGGGCTCATCCCCAACTGAACGCCCGAGCTCCTTAACCGTGGGCGGAACACTACTCAGACAACACAGGGTGAGGGAATCACAATATTAAGGCTTTATTGGATCCCCAAACAGTTAACAGCATATAACGCATAACCAGCAAACACACATAAATGTAACAGGCAACAGAGTCTCACCCTTCCGCTGGCTCACCAGGGTTTAGAATGCAGCACCGCAAAGTCTATAGCCAGGTGACTGTATCGTCCCAACCTGGGTTGCTTCCTTATCCTTATCCAGTCTTTATCAGTCGAATCCGCTAATCCGATGCTGAAGTCCTTGTGGTTCCTTAGTCCGTGTTCTGATCCCCTTGGTCGGCACCGAAATGCCTAGGCCTGGGGTTATGGCTAGCTAATCGGATCCGAAGATCCTAGATTAGCGGCCTGTATCCAATCCAGTGACCTCTAGCCGGGACCGAAACCCCTAGACTGAGGCCACTAGACAGAATCTAACTCCAATCTCCTAAAACTGCTGGTCAAAGTCAAGAGTCCTCCTTATATACCCTCAGCCCTCATTGTAGGATATTGGGGACGTCATGATTGGTGCAATAACACAGTCTTTTCATTCGCTGAACTCCAATCCTCGTTTAACATATTTTAGGTACTATTGCAATCCAAATGCTGATTGATATAGCACCTTACAATGGAATGTTAGTCTGAGACAATCAGTCTGCAAACCATGACAATAACACAATAGTGGCTGGAGCCTCAATCCACATTCACAGGGTAATAGACAATGGACGATTAGCATAATTAAGTTCTCTGGCCTTCAATGACAAACAGGTTAGATAATTACATTACCAAGCTAAACTTTAACCACAGAAATCTATGACAATACTGTAAGAAATTCTCTTTGACCATTACAAGTTTACAATCCTATATACAATATGATATGTCTGGATGAATAAGAAATCCTCCTACATTATATATTAAAGGGTCCATTTCGTCACATACCTCCCCCTTCTTATTTAGCCAGACAGAGCAGTCAGATGTGATCAGTCTCTGGTTATCCTTCTCCTCTTGGCGGCATTGTCTTTTTTAATGGAGAAAACAGCAATCGAGGCTTCCATCTATACACCTCCCCAGATTACCTCCCCCAGGATGGGCAGACATATTGTGGACAAGCAGTAAAATGGGATTCAGGAGTTGGGCTCCCATAAACTTGTGGTTATCAATTCCCCCCAGTCAATGACCACAGTCTGGCTAGGTGTACTCACTGTTGATGGCTCAGAGAAGAATGATGGGGGCTGGGAACATGAATTATCCTCTGAAGGTGGGGTAGCAAGATCCACATCAGGGTGCTGCTTGGTTTCCTGGATGTTGGTGATGGCTGTGGCAAACTGGCTGGATAGTCCTTGTCCTGGGTCAGCTTGCAAAACCACAGATGTGGGGGGGCCATCCATGAGCCCCACTTCAACCTCCTCCTGGTTAGCCCCTGAATCAACAGGTGTGGGGAAGCTGCTCACAAATCCCACATCAAGCTCTTCCTGGTCAGTCTCTACAATAGCAGGCATGGGGACGCTGTCTGTAAGCTCCACATCGACCTCTTCCTGGTCAGTCTCCACACTAGCAGGTGTAGGGTCACAGTCTATAAGCTCCACATCGACCTCTTCCGGGTCAGTTTCCACAATAGCAGGTGTAGGGTCACAGTCTATAAGTTCCACATCGACCTCTTCCGGGTCAGTTTCCACAATAGCAGGTGTAGGGTCACAGTCTATAAGCTCCACATCGACCTCTTCCTGGTCAGTTCCCAAAGCAACAGGGATAGGGACGTTGTCCGTAAACTCCAACTTGTCCTCTCCCTGCTCAGGCTCCAAAATAACAGGGACAGGGATGCTGTCCATACGCTCCAACTCGCCCTTTCCTTGGTTGTTCGCCCCGGCCAGCTGCACACCTGCCAGAGGGATGTCTGACCACTGATCCTCACCCAGGGAAATGGTTAATTGGGAACAGGGTACAGGGTCTGGAGAAACATTAGCTGAGCTTACCAGGGTGTGGACAGAATCAATTTCTTGTTGTCTCGGGGCTTGGACGTCACTGACCTGGACTGGCTGTGCTGGCCGATGAGCTCCTGGCATGGGGACCCGGCGTTGGCGACAATCTATGTCCATATGTCCAAGACTTCCACAGGTATAACAGTGTCGGGGTTTGGGCAAGTCACGTATCCTGTCTGCATACCTTTGTCCTGGTGGGGCTTCTAATGGGTAGCGGAATAATCCTACTCGAGCGGCTGGTGGTAGCAGTTGGTGAGCTGGAATTCCTAAAATATTTCCCAGAACCCAAGCCCTCTCTTCTCTTGAGGCTTTGGGCCCCAATGCAGCCAAGCCCTCCTTGATTTGGACTGCTGTGGACCTGGTGATTTCACGATAGTCACTGGATCCATGATGTGGTGCACAACTTACATCCTCTGGTACCACGTCGGCGGGGTCCTCATCATCCTCACTATCATTCTGGGTGTCCCAATGGACCAATTTCTGAATCAAAGCCGACCGAGTGTCAGCATTCCTGTATTCAATATTTCTCCTCTGGCACAGATCCTGTAGCATCCATTTACTGCTGCTGCCGTATCTCCTCTCCGGCCCTTGTCCCATGGCTGAGCTGGTGGGGTTGGACATGGCAACGTCCGAAACCTGAATGCCTCACCTATGGCCTGCTGGGTATGCTTATATGCCTCCCTGGTTGTTGAGCCCTTGGACGGTGTCCACGAACACCAGTCCCCTGCAGCTCCCCTGGTTAAACCAGGCTGAGTAGTATCCCACCGCTGCCACCAATTGTGGAGACCCGGGGGTCAGTGGGTGCTCTCGTCCGCAGGCCCAGCCGCCTTTACAAAGACAGCGTGGACCAGGGCTCATCCCCAACTGAACGCCCGAGCTCCTTAACCGTGGGCGGAACACTACTCAGACAACACAGGGTGAGGGAATCACAATATTAAGGCTTTATTGGATCCCCAAACAGTTAACAGCATATAACGCATAACCAGCAAACACACATAAATGTAACAGGCAACAGAGTCTCACCCTTCCGCTGGCTCACCAGGGTTTAGAATGCAGCACCGCAAAGTCTATAGCCAGGTGACTGTATCGTCCCAACCTGGGTTGCTTCCTTATCCTTATCCAGTCTTTATCAGTCGAATCCGCTAATCCGATGCTGAAGTCCTTGTGGTTCCTTAGTCCGTGTTCTGATCCCCTTGGTCGGCACCGAAATGCCTAGGCCTGGGGTTATGGCTAGCTAATCGGATCCGAAGATCCTAGATTAGCGGCCTGTATCCAATCCAGTGACCTCTAGCCGGGACCGAAACCCCTAGACTGAGGCCACTAGACAGAATCTAACTCCAATCTCCTAAAACTGCTGGTCAAAGTCAAGAGTCCTCCTTATATACCCTCAGCCCTCATTGTAGGATATTGGGGACGTCATGATTGGTGCAATAACACAGTCTTTTCATTCGCTGAACTCCAATCCTCGTTTAACATATTTTAGGTACTATTGCAATCCAAATGCTGATTGATATAGCACCTTACAATGGAATGTTAGTCTGAGACAATCAGTCTGCAAACCATGACAATAACACAATAGTGGCTGGAGCCTCAATCCACATTCACAGGGTAATAGACAATGGACGATTAGCATAATTAAGTTCTCTGGCCTTCAATGACAAACAGGTTAGATAATTACATTACCAAGCTAAACTTTAACCACAGAAATCTATGACAATACTGTAAGAAATTCTCTTTGACCATTACAAGTTTACAATCCTATATACAATATGATATGTCTGGATGAATAAGAAATCCTCCTACATTATATATTAAAGGGTCCATTTCGTCACAACATCTTCAGACCCATGAATTAAAATATATGCAAAAATTATGGGTGGGGACGGCCTGGGCATCAGGAGCGCAAGATAGGAAGGCGGGGGTCCTGATCTTAATTAATAAACATATAGCTCACACTTTAATTTCAATATCCCAAGACCAAGACGGGAGGTGCTTACATATAGTACTAAAATTACAAGGTCAACAGATCAGTATCTATAACGTTTATGCCCCAAACACCTCTAGAACCCAGTTTTTTGCTAACCTATCGACAGAAGTACTGGGCGATGGAGAAGCGAATATCCTGGTAGGAGGCGATTTTAATGATGTGGTGTCAGAAGATCTAGACAGAAACAGGAAAGATACGAGGAACATGATACCAAACACACCAATTAGAAATAAAGGAGCTCTAGCAGACTTGATGGAGTCGTCGAGACTGATTGATGTGTGGAGAGTTCTTCTTCGGCAGGAGTTGGAGTACACTCACTTCTCTCACCCACATAGCTCATGGTCACGCATAGATTATTTTATGACATCTGAGCAGCTATGGGGGAAGACAGAAGACGCAATAATAGAGACAATGGTGATCTCGGATCACAGTCCGATCTGCCTAGACCTGATGGAGACCCATCAGCGAGGAGTGGACTTCTTGTGGAGATTTCCCACACATTTGTCAAGGGACGGTGACTTTAAGATCAAAATTAAGGAGTGGTGGTCTAATTTCGCGTCTGATAACGCCCAGCACAAAGATAATCACCGTTTATACTGGGAGACAGGAAAGACAGTACTGAGAGGTTTTATATTGGCCTACACCTCCAGACAAAAGAAGATTTTAAAAGAAAGATACACGACAGCCAGTGAGAGAGTATCGGCCACTTACAAGATGTACAGACGCACACATAGCCTGAGGGATAAACAAGCGTGGTTGGAAGCCAAGAACGTATTTGAGAGATGGGCTAATAAGAGAGAGGAAATGACAAGAGGCCAACTAGAGACAGATCTTAATAGGTTCGGAGACAAGGCAGGACGGTTACTGGCTAGGTTGGCAAAAGGGCGGAGACTACCTAACCCAATCATGGCGTTACAAAAAAAAGGGGGAGGTCTTACAACAAATCCCAAAGAGATAAACTACATCCTAGAAGAATATTACAGGAAATTGTATAGTGCACAAGAAATAATAACACAGGGTGGAATAGATTGGTTAAATGAAATACCCCTCACTTCCATCGCAGAGACAGATCTGGAAGATCTCAACAGACCTGTCACAGAGGCGGAAGTAGACCAGGCTATAAGGAATTTAGGCAATGACAAGGCGCCAGGACCAGATGGGTACACGGGGAATTCTTCAAAATCCTGAAGGAAGAGATAACACCGACTCTGACTGTAATACTATTGTATAGGTTTGAGGATTCTGATCGCTTAAGGGCAATGAAGAGCAGAGACGGGTACTTGGGTGCAAAGTATTTATACACACACAGCAAACAATGTGAACTTAGTACACAGCAAATAAACATACAAAAATAACACGACCCCAAAATATACTGCCAAGCACAGTCCGTACGAAAACAGTCCGATAAACAAATAGTCCAAAATATGTAGATCCGGATGAATGTAGTCCATAGCACAAGTCCTTGTACCGGAACGACCGAATGAATATAGTCTGTGGCATAAAGGTCCCCACACCCGGATGACCGGGTGAGGAGTTCAAAACACAGTCCCAAGAAGGAAATGTAAACACAAGTTCCAGAGAGCAAAACAGTACATAAAGTAATAACCGGGAAGTTGCTTACACACACTTAAGACGTCCGAGCCTGATGATAGCAGCGGCACTACAGGGAGCACACTGCAGGAAGCTGTAGGAAGACAAAGATCTCACAGAGCTCCAGGGAAGTAAGTGGGCCAAGGAGAGCAGCTGAGCAGGAGCAGACCAGGAACCAGTATACTCAAGCAATTAATGATCACCTGAGCCGGGTCTTTATGCAAACGAGACAGGAAGAAGGGCAAACAAAACAATGATCTCCATGTTGACTGAGGGCAATATTGTCAAACGGCAGGCTGGAAAATCTGGAATACTGACACTGACTGGCCTTTTCAATAATATTTTATCGGGAGAACCCATTTCGGAGGCCATGAATGTGGCATATGATAAATTACTGCTTAAGGGGGACAGGGGGGGAGAGGACCCGGCAAATTATAGACCTATATCTCTTATCAATCTCGACCTTAAACTATTATCCAAAATCATGGCTGACAGACTAGCTAGAATAATGCCATTATTGATAGAACATCACCAGACGGGGTTTATTAAAGGGAGGTCTGCGGTCTCCAATGTCCGTAAAGCCTTACTAGCTCTAGATGCAGTACGATGCGGACGATCCACAAAGGGGGGAGACCCACCCATGGTCACACTGGATGCAGAAAAGGCGTTTGATAATGTCAGGTGGCCATGGCTGGGCCTGGTTTTAGACCGAATTGGTATTCGAGGGAGATTTCGCCAATACCTACAGTCCCTATATAACAATCCAACAGCGAGGGTCCACAGCCCAGTCTTCCTATCTTCTAAATTTCCTTTACAGAAGGGCACCAGACAGGGTTTCCCCCTGTCACCACTTTTGTTCAATTTGGCCCAGGAACCTTTAGCGCGTTTTATAAATAACTTTAGCCCCTTCGAGGGCATTAAGATAGGAAAATTAAAAGTGAAGTCGGCCCTATTTGCGGACGACATAATTTTATTCATGAATAATCCAACCAGAGATCTTCCTGATCTATTGAATTATATAGACCGCTTCGGTGGATTTGCGGGGTTCAAGTTGAATAAAAGTAAATGTGAACTTCTGAGACTGAGAAATGGTGGAGAGGGAGAGAGGAAGATTAGAGATATAGGTATACCAGTAGCAACTTCCTCAATTAAATATTTGGAGCTGATGATAAGTAGGTGCCCAGAACAAATATATTCCCTTAATTATGGCCCACTATTTGACAAGATCGAGAGAGAACTGAAGACATGGGCGGGCCTTCCGCTATCATTATTAGGTCGTGGTCATCTGATAAAGATGATTAGTTTTGCCCGGCTCCTTTACCCCCTCCAAACCCTACCACTGTTGCTGAAATGTTCAGATATATCAAGATTAAATAGAGCCTTCACTAGGTTCCTCTGGAAGGGCAAGAAGTCTAGGCTAAGACTGGGGATCTTATCTCAGGCAAGAGACAGAGGGGGAACGAATTTTCCCGACGTTAGAGGTTACAACCTGGCTTGCTAGCTCAGACATGTGGTGGAGTGGATCAAGCAGTCCGAGAGGTACTCTGACAAGCAGTTAGAAGAGGCTTACTGCGTTCCATGGGACAGATGCTCACTGTTACATAAATCACTTTCTGGTTTACCACCACATATAAGATCGTCAGCCATATTTCGTGACACGATCATGACATGGAAGGCGGTAAGAAAAAATTGTGGACTAGCATGGAAGGTGTCTAAGTACCTTAATCTATGGGCCTACCCAGATTTTAGAGAGGGCAGGGAAAATGCACTATTTGAGACATGGAGACAAAAGGGAGTGGCTAGGATGGGTGATCTGATACAGAAACAAGAGTAAAGATGGATGACAAGAGAAGAAGCCCTGGAGATTTTCAATCTAGGGGTAGGACAGGAACTCCAATATCTCCAAATCAAACATCAAATAATGACGAACCTTAGAGACGTCTCAAAAGAAATAGAACGTAACGCCTGGGATAGATTGGTAGAATTAGACAACACCCAACTAACAATTTCGGTGATTTATGGGTCCCTGAGGGAAACTCTACTCCCGATGGGAGGGTCAACTCCTTTCGCAAAATGGCGCAAATTCCTAGAGCGGGAAAATGTGGAGGAAAACATTTTGGCGGGATGGGATAAAATAAGACATAATATCTTAAACGAGAAATGGCCCGACACCCAGTTCCGCATTATACATGGGCTAATATATGGCTTTGCCCTCCCACAATCAGCTGCTAATCCAGATAGGAAAACCAGCTGCCCTAAGTGCGCTAAAGATAGGACCGATATGATACATGGACTCTGAAGTTGCCATAGGGTACAGGAGTTTTGGTCCATGATCAGAGATATATGCACACAAGTGAGCTCACAAACACTTGACCTAGACCCTTCAATTTGGATCTTCCAGGACTTAGAGACACCACAAAGAGGGAACCCAGGTATGAGATGGGTACACGTCCTAATATTGCTGGCGAAACGATTGCTTCTAGCTTATTGGCTTAAGGCCGAATTGCCGGGAAGATCAAAAATAATAACTGGCCTGAAAAAAGCTTTAGAAACAGAAAAAGGGAAGCGCTGAGAGATAAAGAAAACATGACAAAAGCATTTATGGGTAAATGGAGAAATTTCATAGTCACTATTGTCAGATGAGGAGATAAAACAAGTGATGGGACCACTGAAGGGGTCTTCGTGGTACCTGTTGGAGGAGATAGGTAATAGCCTAGGAAAACTGGGTCTGTAAGCAACCTGAAGGTCTAACAGCAATGATAAATTTGTTATTAATGTAAATTAAGTGAGAGATGTGCCGTGTTTATGAACAGGGAAGATATCAGTAGCATATTTTGTGTAGAATTGTATTAACCGAAGATTCACAAATGTTCTCAAGCACATTGTACAAAACTTGTTTGCAAAATCTTGTTTTTCTTTGAAAATCTTTAATAAAAAGGATGTTTTAAAAAAAAAAAAAAAACAGTTTAACCCCTTCAGGACCCAGCCTATTTTGACCCTAAAGACCTTGGCCTTTTTTGCAATTCTGACCAGTGTCCCTTTATGAGGTTATAACTCAGGAACGCTTCAACCGATCCTAGCGATTCTGAGATTGTTTTTTCGTGACATATTGGGCTTCATGCTATTATTAAATTTAAGTCGATAATTTTTGCGTTTATTTGTGAAAAAATTTAAAATATGGCAAAAATTTTGAAAATTTCACAATTTTCACATTTTTTATTTTTTTTTCTGATAAACAAGAGAGATATGTAACAGCAAAAAGTTATTAAATAATATTTCCCACATGTCTACTTCACATCAGCACAATTTTGGAAGTAAAAATTTTTTTTGTTAGGACGTTATAAGGGTTCAAAGTTCATGAGCAATTTTTCATTTTTCAACCAAAATTTACAAAACCATTTTTTTTAGTGACAACATCACATTTGAAGTCCTTTTGAGGGGTGTACATGACATAAAACACCCAAAAGTGACACCATTCCAAAAACTGCACCCCTCAAGCTACTCAAAACTACATTCAAGAAGATTATTAACCCTTCAGGTGCTTCACAGGAACTAAAGCAAAGTGGAAACAAAAAATGGATATTTTAATTTTTTTATCAAAAATGTTCTTTTAGCCTCAATTCTTTCATTTTCACAAGGGCAACAGGATAAAATGGATCTTAAAATGTGTTGTGCAAATTCTCCCGAGTACATTGATACCTCATATGTGGTCATAAACCACTGTTTGGGCGCACGGCAGGGCTCAGAAGTGAAGGAGCGCAATTTGAATTTTGGAGCTAATTTTACATTCAAAAAGTAAAATTGCGCTCCTTCACTTCTGAGCCCTGCCGTGCGCCCAAACAGTGGTTTATGACCACATATGAGGTATCGGTGTACTCAGGAGAAATTGCCCAACAAATTTTAGGATGAATTTTATGCTGTTGCCATGTGAAAACGAAAAAATTTAGGCTAAAAGAAACTTTTTGTGAAAAAAAAAGTACTATTTCATTTTCACAGATCAATTTGTAAAGCACCTTGTGGTTCAATATGCTCACTAGCCATCTAGATATGTTCCCTGGGGGGTCTAGTTTCCAAAATGGGGTCACTTGTGGGGGAGCTCCAATGTTTAGGCACACAGGGGCTCTCCAAACGCGACATGGTGTCCGCTAACAATTTGAATAAAAATCAGCTCAAATTGTTAGCTGTAACCATGTTGTGTTTAGTGAGTCCCTGTGTGCCTAAACATTGGGGCTCCCCCACAAGTGACCCCATTTTGGAAACTAGACCCCCCAAGGAACATATCTAGATGCATAGTGAGCACTTTGAACCCCAAGGTGCTTCACAAATTCATCCATAAAAATGAAAAAGCACTTTTTATTCCACAAAAATTTTCTTTTTTCATTATTATGGATCAATTTGTGAAGCACCTGGGGGTTCAATATGCTCACTACCCATCTAGATATGTTCCTTGGGGGGTCTAGTTTCCAAAATGGGGTCACTTGTTGGGGAGCTCCAATGTGGAGACGCACAGGGGCTCTCCAAATGCGACATGGTGTCCGCTAACAATTTGAATGCAAAATGAGCTCAAATTGTTAGCGGACACCATGTTGCGTTTGGAGAGCCCCTGTGCATCTCCACATAGGAGCTCCTCCACAAGTGACCCCATTTTGGAAACAAGACCCCCAAAGGAACGTATCTAGATGCATAGTGAGCACTTTCAACCCCCAGGTGCTTCACAAATTCATCCGTAAAAATGAAAAAGTACTTTTATTTCCACAAAAATTTTCTTTTTTCATTTTTACAGATTAATTTGTGAAGCACTGCGGTGTTCAAAATGCTCACCACCCATCTAGATAAGTTCCCTGGGGGGTCTAGTTTCCAAAATGGGGTCACTTATAGGGGAGCTCCAATGTTTAGGCACACAGGGGCTCTCCAAAAGTGACATGATGTTCGCTAACAATTTGAGCTGATTTCCATTCAAATTGTTAACGGACACCATGTCGCGTTTGGAGAGCCCCTGTGTGCCTAAACATTGGAGCTCCCCCACAAGTGACCCCATTTTGGAAACTAGACCTCCCAGGGAACGTATCTAGATGTATAGTGAGCACTTTGAACCCCCAGGTGCTTCACAAATTGATCCGTAAAAATGAAAAAGTACTTTTTTTCCACAAAATTATTATTTTTTCATTAATTTGTGAAGCACTTGGGGGTTCAATATGCTCACAACCCATCTAGATAAGTTCCCTGGGGGGGTCTAGTTTCCAAAATGGGGTCACTTGTAGGGGAGCTCCAATGTTTAGGCACACAGGGGCTCTCCAAATGCGACATGGTGTCCGCTAACTATTTGAGCTGATTTTCCATTCAAATTGTTAGTGGACACCATGTCGCGTTTGGAGAGCCCCTGTGTGCCTAAACATTGGAGCTCCCCCACAAGTGACCCCATTTTGGAAACTAGACCTCCCAGGGAACGTATCTAGATGTATAGTGAGCACTTTGAACCCCCAGGTGCTTCACAAATTGATCCGTAAAAATGAAAAAGTACTTTTTTTCCACAAAATATTTTATTTTCATTAATTTGTGAAGCACCTGGGGGTTCAATATGCTCACAACTCATCTAGATACGTTCCCTGGGGGGGTCTAGTTTCCAAAATGGGGTCACTTGTAGGGGAGCTCCAATGTTTAGGCACACAGGGGCTCTCCATACGCGACATGGTGTCCGCTAACAATTGGAATTGTTAGCGGACACCATGTTGCGTATGGAGAGCCGCTGTGTGACTAAACATTAGAGCTCCCCCACAAGTGACTCCATTTTGGAAACTACACCCCCCAAGGAACGTATCTAGATGCATAGTGAGCACTTTGAACCTCCAGGTGCTTCACAAGTTGATCTGTAAAAATGAAAAAATAAATTTTTTGTGGAAAAAAAAAAGAACTTTTTTATTTTTATGGATCAATTTGTGAAGCACCTTGGGGTTCAATATGCTCACAACCCATCTAGATACGTTCCCTGGGGGGTCTAGTTTCCAAAATGGGGTCACTTGTGGGGGAGCTCCAATGTTTAGGCACTCTCCATACGCGACATGGTGTCCACTAACAATTGGAATTGTTAGCGGACTCCATGTCGCGTATGGAGAACCCCTGTGTGCCACTAGCATTGCCACCAGCAAAAGGGCAACTGGAAGAGTTGGGGTACAGCACCAGAAAATGGCACCTCTAATGTGCTATTTTCTGGGGTGGCTGTGGGTTGCAATTTGCAGCGTGGGGGGGACACAACATTTGGGTCTCTCCATGATGAGGATTGCAGCCCCCCAACTGCCAAGTTGTACCTGGCTGGCATCCAAAAATAAGGCAAAGCTCCTAGTCATTTTATTGGTAGAAGTAAAAAAAAAAATGGCATGGGGCTCCGCCATATTTTTGGTCCAGCCAGGTACAACTTGGCATCTACGGACTGCCACCAGCCCCCAGCTGCCTCGTCATACCTGGCTGGAACCAAAAATACAGCGAAGCCTATATTTTTTTAATTTCTAGAATTATTTCTAGAAAAAAAATGACATAGGGCTCCGCCATATTTTTGGTCCAGCCAGGTACAACTTGGCAGCTACGGACTGCCACCAGCCCCCAGCTGCCTCGTCATACCTGGCTGGAACCAAAAATACAGCGAAGCCTATTTTTTTTTTATTTCTAGAATTATTTCTAGAAAAAAAATGACATAGGCTCCGCCATATTTTTGGTCCAGCCAGGTACAACTAGGCAGCTGGGGACTGGAATTCTCAGCATAGAGAGGCCCAAGCGTTCTGGGCCCCCAATGCTGCGAACTGCAGCCCGCAGCCGCCCCAGAAAATGGCGCATTCATTGAAGCGCCATTTTCTGGCGCTGTACCCAGGCTCTTCCAGTTGCCCTGGTGCCGGTGGCAAACTGGGTAATAAAGGGGTTAATGCCAGCTTTTTATTGGCAGTTGGCACTAAGCCCGAGATTCATAATATAGGGCCAATGTTAGACCCGCCATTAGGAATCTCTGGTAAATAGTCAGAAAATACACACAGAGAAAAATCTTTTTATTTGAAAAAAAAAACACAAACAAAATTCGGACTCCATCTTTATTGTAAAGATCCGACGTAGTCCACAACGAAGGTCCCACGACGCTCGATCGCCTCCGACGTAGTCCACAACGAAGATCCCACGATGCTCGATCGCCTCTGCTACATCCAGAGACTGCAGCAAGGGATCAAGTGTCCTCTTGTTGTAGTCTCTGGGATCAACGTCATGGTGCACGGTATGGCACATCATTGCCATACCATGCACCATGACGCTGATCCCAGGGACTACAACAAGAGAACAGTTGATCCCTTGTTGTAGTCTCTGCGATCAGCGTCATGGTGCACTGTATGGCATTGATCTGCCATACTGTGCACCATGACGCTGATCCCAGAGACTACAACAAGGGATCAAGTGCTCCCTTGTTGTAGTCTCTGGGATCAGCGTCATGGTGCACGGTATGGCACATCATTGCCATACCATGCACCATGACGCTGATCCCAGGGACTACAACAAGAGGACAGTTGATCCCTTGTTGTAGTCTCTGCGATCAGCGTCATGGTGCACTGTATGGCAATGATCTGCCATACTGTGCACCATGATGCTGATCCCAGAGACTACAACAAGGGATCAAGTGCTCCCTTATTGTAGTCTCTGGGATCAGCGTCATTTTGCACGGTATGGCACATCATTGCCATACCATGCACCATGATGCTGATCCCAGGGAGTACAACAAGAGGACACTTGATCCCTTGTTGTAGTCTCTGGGATCAGTGTCATGGTGCACTGTATAGCAATGATCTGCCATACTGTGCACCATGACACTGATCCCAGAGACTACAACAAGGGATCAAGTGTTCCTTTGTTGTAGTCTCTGGGATCAGCTTCATGGTGCACGGTATGGCACATCATTGCCATACAGTGCACCATGACACTGATCCCAGAGACTACAATAAGGGATCAACTGTCCTTTTGTTGTAGTCTCTGGGATCAGCGTCATGGTGCACGGTATGGCACATCATTGCTATACAGTGCACCATGACGCTAATCCCAGAGATTACAACAAGAGAACAGTTGATCCCTTATTGTAGTCTCTGGGATCAGTGTCATGGTGCACTGTATGGCAATGATCTGCCATACTGTGCACCATGACGCTGATCCCAGAGACTACAACAAGGGATCAAGTGCTCCCTTGTTGTAAGTCTCTGGCAATAGTGGATCCAATCACCATGGAAACTAAGTGCTGTGATCCATGAGATCACAGCACTTAGGGGGTTAACACAGACCAGGGCACAGCAATCACACAGATGCTGTGCCCTGGCTGTGACACTGCTCCTCTGCACCCTCATCTCCATGCTGGGAGATGAGTGTGCAGAGGAGCCGACAGAAGCAGCAGGACGGCACAAGAAGAGGACAGCAACAGAGAAGATAAAGACAGAGCAGACCGGAGGACAGAGGAAGAAGAGCGGAGGAAAGAGGGAGAAGATCGGAGGACAGAGGAGAAGAAAGAAGACAGGTGAGAGGCCTGGAGAGAAGGGGAGAACGGAAGGAGCAGCGGAGATCACCGGAGAGCGGGGGGAGTGGACCGGAGGGCAGGGGGAGAGATCAGAGGGGAGGGGGGAGATCCGGAGGGGAGGGGGGAGATCAGAGGGCAGCGGGGGAGATCCGGAGGGCAGGGGGGGCACATTGGCAGCCAGGGGAGAGAGCAGAGGGTCCGGGATCGGCGGCACAATCGCGGCGGCTTAGGAGGGAGGGGACCCGCCGGTCATGCTGCCCCCTCATCTGATTGGAGGGAGACGCTCTCTCCAATCAAATCTGAGGGGGGTGACACAGGACCCCTTATCCAGCCAAGGCCTGATGCTATCCAGCATCAGGCCTTGGCTGGATTGTAATATCTCACCATGTTTCATTGGTGAGATATTACATTCACTCCGATTGGCAGTTTCACTTTCACTTCACTGCCAATCGGAGCGGTCCTAGCCCCGGGGGGGCTAAGCCACCCCCCCTGGGGTACAGTGCAGGTCCTTCCGTACCTGCGGCTCTATTAACCCCTTAATGACCGCGGTTAATAGAGCCGCAGGACGGGAAACTGGCGAGGACGCAGCATATGCGTCCAAGGTCGGGAACGAACTTGTTTCCAGGACGCATATGCTGCGTCACGGGTCGGGAAGGGGTTAAACGGAATCTGTCAACAGGTTTTTTGGTATGTAATCTGAAGACAGCATGCTGTAAGGGTTAGTACATAGAATTCAGCCAACATCTCTTATCACAAAGTGTGTTTTTGTTTACTTGCTATGTTAGTGTAAGCTTCAGTAGCTTATCATTACTCAGATTGAGGTGCTCATGAGCTCAGGTTCTGTCTATAGAAATGTACACACAGCCTGGAATGGGCGGTGGCAACTCTCCCAGCTCTGCTGCATCACTAAAACTAAGGGTTCGGACACACTCTGCTACTTACATCCAAGTTTGACAGACGACACTCGGAACAGGCTGGAGCCCTGAACTGCCTCTCCCTCTCTGGACAGGGAATGCGATGCTGCACAGAAACACAAGCAGCTGTCATTCCCGTCCAGAGAGAGAGGCCGTTCAGGGCTCCAGCCTGTTCCGAGTGTCGTCCGTCAAACTCGGATGTAAGTATCAGAGCTTAGACCATTGATTGCATCAGAATGACTGCACCCAGTAACCTAAGTGATACATTATTGGATTCAGTGTCTCTTTACCTACATCCTGCTGCTCTCAGATGAGGTAGCAAAAGCCTGCTGACAAATTCTCTTTAAGTACTCTGCCTTTTGTACAATCTGTCATTAAGCAATAAGTGATGGGATAGCAGAGGAAGTGGCATGAGAAACGACTGCAGGGCCAGACTACACAGAGTTTGTAGTCTGTCACCATGGAGATGAATATATCTGTAGAGGAGCTGCTTGGACAAAACAGTAGGACATTTTAAATAATTACTATTTTCTATAGGCATTAGAACAATAAGTGAACATAGGAAGTACAAGACAACACTACAACTGGGCCGACTTCTCTGTTGGCTACAGGTTCTATGCTAGGGACGGGCTGTACCTCAATGGGGAGGGTGCAGCTGTACTGGGGGAGAAAATGGCTAGAAGGTTGGAGGAGTATTTAAACTAGGGATTGGGGGGAGGGTATTCATTGTACAGGAGGGGAAGATAGTGTAAATAGTAACCTGGGCACAAGTAATGAAATTGGGGGTGGCATGGGGGGTGGGGTTAGAACAGTCAATATACTAGGAAGAAATAGAGGTAGAGAGAGATGCATAAAGTGCATGTATACTAATGCCAGAAGCCTCACCAACAAAATGGAGGAATTAGAATTAATTTTGTTGGAAAACAATTATGACATGGTGGGGATATCGGAGACATGGCTGGACAAGAGCCATGACTGGGCTTTTAATTTACAGGGCTATAGTCTGTTAGGAAATGACTGTACACATAAACGAGATGGAGGTGTATGCTTATACGTAAAATCATCCTGCGTGATAATATTGGTGAATCTAATGTAGAATCCCTGTGGGTGGAGATAAGGGGAGGGGGAAAAAATAATAAATTACTGATAGGGGTTTGTTATAAGTCACCAACAATAATGGAGGTGGAGGAGAATATCCTCATAAAGCAAATAGATGAAGCAGCGACTCAGGGAGAAGTCATTATTATGGGGGACTTCAACTACTCTGAAATACATTGGGGAACAGAAACCTGCAGTTCCAGCAAAGGTAATAGGTTTTTGACAATTATGAGAGACAATTACCTTTCACAACTGGTTCAGGACCCAACAAGAAGGGGGGCACTGCTGGACCTAATATTAGCCAACAGGCCGGACCACATATCAAATATACGGGTTGGATCACAAAATAATAAGTTTTCAAGTATCCTTTAATAAGATGTGTAGTAGAGGGGCTACAAGGACACTAAACTTCAGGAAGGCAAATTTCCAACCAATGAGAGATGGTCTTAGTGCAATAAACTGGGATGATGTCCTGAGACATAAAAGTACACAAAGCAAATGGGAGATGTTTATTAGCATTCTGAATAGGACCTGTGCACAATATCTACCCTGTGGGAATAAACATGCTAGAAATAGGGGAAACCACTATGGCTAAATAAGGCTGTAAGAGACGCAATAGGTGACAAAAAGAACGCATTTAGGGAATTAAAGTAGGTAGTGATGAGGTATTAAATAAATACAGAAAATTAAATAACATCTGTCAAAAGCAAATTAAGACAGCAAAGATTGAGACAGAGAGACTCATTGCCAGAGAAAGTAAAAAAATATATATATTCTTTAACTACATAAATGGTAAGAAATTAAAAAATTATTGTGTTGGCCCCCTTAAAAATAATCTTGGTGAAATGGTGGATGAGGATGAGGAAAAAGCCAATATGCTAAATGACTTTTTTGCATCAGTACTTACACAAGAATATCCCATGACAGACAATATGATCAGTGATAACAAAAGTCTCCATTAAATGTCACCTGTTTAACCCATCAGGAAGTACGGCTCCATCTAAAAATCACTAAAGTTGACAAATCCCCGGGCCCGGATGGGATACACGCCAGAGTACTGCAGGAATTAAATACCGTCATAAATAAACCATTATTTTTAATCTTTAAAGATTCCATAATAACAGAGGCTGTACCACAGGACTGGCGTATAGCAAATGTGGTGCCAATATTAAAAAAGGGAACAAAAACTTAACTTGGAAATTTTAGGCCAGTAAGCTTAACCTCTACTGTGGGTAAAATCCTACAGGGTTTTCTACGAGATGCTATACTGGAGTATCTGAAGAAATAACCTCATATATGTGCCATGCTTTAATGCATGCGTTTCCCATAGGGCCCCACGTTAAAAAAAGCATGCATTATTTTTACCGCACCCCAAAAACACAGCTAGCAGCGTTTTTGGGCTGCTGCATAAAAAAGTACGCATTTTTAAAAAACGCACATGCACATGCGTTAACGCGTTTTTGGACTTTGGAAAAAATTGTCCAAAATGTTCCCAAAAACGGATTTAAGGCAAAAACGGATGGTATGTGTGTACAAGGCCTTAGTGTTGCCACATGGTTTTTTTTTGCCTTCCTCTGGATCAACATGTTAGGCTATGGGTTGAACTAGATGGACTCAAGGTCGTCCTGCAACCTTAAATAGTATGTTACTATGTTACAAAACCTTTTGTTAAAGGGAACCTGTCACCTGGTTTTTCCCATATAAGTGCAGCCACCACCAGTAAGCACTTTTAGGCTGTGGTCACAGTACCATTTTTCACATGCGTTTTTGGAGACCTGCGTTTTCAAAAACGCATGTAAAAAACGCACCCATAGGCCCCCATGTTAAAAAACGCATGCCCTAATAGCCAAAAAGCATGTGTGACTGTCCCATGCGTTTTTGGAGCATATCCAAAAACGCATGCGTTTTTTAATAAGGGGCCTTATGGAAAACGCATGCAAAAACGCATGTACAATTAGTGCCATTCAAAAACGCATGCGTTTCCCATAGGAGCCCATGTTAAAAAAACGCATGCGTTTCCCATAGGAGCCCATGTTAAAAAAACGCATGCGTTTCCGGAAACGCATGCGTTTTTTTAACATGGGCTCCTATGGGAAACGCATGCGTTTTTGAATGGCACTAAATGGTACTAATTGTACATGCGTTTTTGCATGCGTTTCCCATAGGAACCCATGTTATAAAAACGCATGCATTTTCTACAAAAACGCATGCGTTTTTCAAAATGCACAAAAAAATACTACAAGCACTATTTTTAGGTGCAGATTCAAAAACGCAGCCAAAAACGCAGGGAGCCATCACACACCTTACAAAACTCATGCTGACATGAAAAAAAGCATGAGTTTTGTTAAATCAATAAAAAAAAACGCATGGCAACTGTGACCACAGCCTTATATAGCATTCTGCATGGAAGTTCCCAAGTCAATCTGTATAACATAAATAAGAGCTTTTATTACACACACATATGGGGAGGTCCAGTCAAATTGGGGGTCGCTGATCTTTATCCGGTGCCTCCTCTCTGCTTGCGATTGTCGTCCTCCTTCTCTGCTTCTTGTGGATGACGCATTCTACATCATCCACACAGTCTTCTCTATTACACTTCTGCACATGCGCACTTCTTTCTGCCCTACTGATGGTAGAGCAAATGCAGGGAAGGAAGATGGCGATCACCAGCTGAGAGGAAGCGCTGGATCAAAAAAAAAGCGATGCCCAGTGGACCTGATGGCCCGTGGGTGAATAAATAAAAGTTCTTTTTTATGTTACACAGATCGATTTTGGAACTTATATACAGTATTTTAGATTCCTGTATATGCAGTAAGGGCTTACTGGTGGTGGCTGCAGTCTATATGGGAAAAACCTGGTGACAGTTTCCCTTTAAAGAAAAAAGCTTACTGATGACAATGTTTCATAGTCTCTGTTGCTATACCTGCCTAGTTATACAGGAATACTTTTATTTTTTACAGAACTAGACAGATATGAGTCTGGGAAAGCTGAGCTACGGAGGTCACCATCAGTACTGGTTTAATACAATGAATCAAAATATAAAAAAAAAACTGCATTTAAGGATCTATTCTTAAGTAAAAGAAGTGGTAAAGAAAACAGTCACCATATTATTGCAAGTATGCAAATACGGTAGTATATGAGCAATTTTGTCATCATGTAATAACTACATTAAGTGCTTGGGGGGGGGGGTATATAAATGGTGCAGCCTGTGCACAGGGGCCCAAGAGGTAACAAGGGCCACTATCACCTTCAAAGCAGCAAGCATCTTCTCATATACAGAACACTGCAAAGGGCCCATATTCTTTTCTTGCACAGGGGCCCCTTTTCTGTACGTGTTCGCCACTGACAGTGGCAGATTGACATAGGTAATCTGTAGACCAAAAAAGAAAATACTGTAGTAAATTGAATAGCTCACTAATAATGTCTTCTAGAATTGTAAGTTCCCATTATTTTCACCTGGCTGTGGCCACTGTGAAGACTGTTTCCAGCTACGACTTGCGTTTGCAGACATTGCTGTCCAAACATCTTTGACGTTTTACAGCAAGCTGAGTATCTTTTTCTCAATCTACACACTCCTTGCCCTTCTAATAAGCCCAGGTCTGTGCCAGTTGCTTCTCATGTTTCCCTTTTACTTTCCCTGCTGTGTAGCACACTGTCTCAAATACTGAAATAGTGTCATATATGTAAAGTTACACCTCCAAAAATATTCTTATACCAACAGCACTCCTACACTGAAAGTGCTAAATAGCTACAGCCCGCCCCCCCTCCAAAACAAATAACAAATAGTAATGAACTGATTGTGCCTCATACACTCTATAAAAGAATTGTGCACCAGATAGTTTAAATGCACCACGAGGTATAAGAGCCCAACTTTGTGCCTCACAAAGTCAGGTGACACATAATAATAGTGAACCTCTTTGTGCTCACAATTTTAGGCATCACATAGTAAAAGTGGTCTTCTTGCTGCTCTGCACTTTGATACTATCTATCTTTGCATATGTGGAAAAAGAAAACAGCTGAGCAATCTGCTATTCCCTGCCTAAATGTAGTAGGCAACCTCAATGGGCTATCAAGACTGGGTCGACACCCATCAGACATTGATAGCTAAGGCCGGTTTCACATCACGGTTGTGTTGTATCAGGTTCTGTCCGGTGTTTTGCAGGAAACACTGGACAGAACCTGACTGCCCCGGACTAACAGGACCAGAAGGCAAATATGCAGATCAGCTGCAGCTGCTGAAAAATCAAGATCGCAGCTGGCAGGGAGCTAGCCACGGTCCTGAAATCTCTGCAGGGGACAGCTCCAGGTGCTGAAATTTAGCAGCGCTCGCTGCTAAACTTCAGCAGCCGGTGTCCGGGAGCCGCATCTGATTTTATATCGGATCCGGCGCCATAGACTCCCATGTTAAGGGGTGCGAGATTGCATCGGATCCGGGAGGAACCAGGAGGATCTGATTTGTGCCGATTTTTGCCCCAGACACAAAAACACTGCAAGCAAAGTTTTTGTGTCCGGGAGAAAAATCTGAATTCTCCCGGATCCTCCCAGACAGATGGAAACCGGTTGGCAAATAGCTGCCATCCGGCTCCATCCGGCCCCATAGGATACTATGGGGCTGAAATCTGTTCACACCAGACAGACCCGAATCACAGAGACCGTGGTGTGAAACCGGCCTAAGCCTGTAGACATGATAAAAGAGAGCAACTTCCAAAATTAGTGTTTATTTTAAAGTCTTACTTCCAACATTCCTATCTAAAGGATAAACCACAACTTGCAGATTTGACCAATGGGACCCCCACCAAACCTGAGAATGGAGCTGTCATCCCAGATGTGCTCCATTCATTCTCTGTGTGACTCCTTATGTGTCTCTCATCCTAGTAGACTCATATAAACTGGGGAAGGAATATCTTACATTGGTACCTCAGTTCTGCCAGGACATTGCAGAGCCACGGTCTCTAGATTGGCAAAGGTCCTTGCCTTCGGACCCCCATTGATTCAAACATTTTCACCTATTCTTTGAATAAACTCTTCTTGTTGGGAATAACCCTTTAATTTTAGGGATAAAATGCATTATTCCAAGAATATATCCCTTTTTAAGATGGGTGCTGTAAATTCAATACAATGTTTTATAATCTGTGCTGAAATAATGCTGATCTCCATTTTTTTTTTCTTTCCTGCATTTACAGAGGGCGGTGCAGACTGTCAGCCTATCAGCACACAGACACAGAAAAGTGCATTTTTTGCACACAAGCAAGGGCATGCGTCATTGGCTGTGTATGTCACATGTCCTTGCCCTATAAGACCAAGCCATTTCCCCTGTCGCCACCATTTCCTCACTGCTGCAGATCTGTATCAGATGGCACCGCTGTTGTTGTGGGCGCTATAAAGTGTTACAGTGTCAGTTAGTCAGCCAGATAGCGAGTGACTTTCAAGTTAGATAGAGAGATAGGTATAGGAAGTAGGGACTAGTTTTTATATCAACCCTTTTTAGGGCTAGTTCAGAGAAGTAGGCACTAGTTGTAATATCATTCCTTTTGAGGGCTACTGCGCTAGTTCATAGAAGTAGGGACAAGTTGTAATATCAGCCCATTTGAGGGCTAGTTCTGAGAAGTAGGGACTAGTTGTAATATCAGCCCTTTTTAGGGCTAGTTCAGAGAAGTAGGGACAAGTTGTAATATCAGCCCTTTTGAGGGCTACTGTGCTAGTTCATAGAAGTAGGAACAAGTTGTAATATCATCAGCCCTTTTGAGGGCTAGTTCTGGGAAGTAGGGACAAATTGTAATATCATCAGACCATTTGAGGGCTAATTCTGAGAAGTAGGGACTTGTTGTAATATCAGCCCTTTTGAGGGCTAGGTTAGAGCAGTTCATAGCACTTTTTGACAGGTAGGTCTGTGCCAGTGTTGTGCAAGTATTTTTCACAGCATCTGGCCAAATCTAGCTCAGCCAATCCTTTTGGGCTAGTATCAGTGTCTGGTAATCAGCAGTGTAGCCCACCTGTGAAGCAAACTACACCGCATGTCTATCTAATAACAATTTTTTACTGCATCTAGCCCAGGTAATCTTTTTGAGCTAGTAGCAGTGTCCGCCAGTTAGCGGTGTAGCCCACCTGTGAAGTAAGCTACGCCGCCTGCCTATCTAATAACAATTTTTTACTGCAGCTAGCCCAGGCAATCCTTTTGGGCTAGTAGCAGTGTCTGGTAGTCAGCGGTGTAGCCCAGCTGTGAAGCAACCTTCACCGCCTGTCTATCTAATAACAATTTTTTACTGCATCTAGCCCAGGCAATACTTTGGGTTTAGTAGCAGTGTCTGGTAGTCAGTGGAGTAGCCCAGCTGTGAAGCAAGCTACACCGAATGTGTATCTAATAACAATTATTTACTGCATCTAACCCAGGCAACCCTTTTGGGCTAGTAGGAGTGTCTGGTAGTCAGTGGAGTAGCCCACCTGTGATGCAAGCTACACCACCTGTAGATCTAATTACAATTTTTTACTGCATCTAGCCCAGGCAATCCTTTTGGGCTAGTAGCAGTGTCTGGTAGTCAGCGGTGTAGCCCAGCTGTGAAGCAAGCTACATCACCTGTCTATCTAATAACAATTTTTTACTGCATCTAACCCAGGCAATCCTTTTCGACTAGTAGCAGTGCTGGTACCCAGCGGAGTTGCCCAGCTGTGAAGCAAGCTACACTGCCTTTGTAGCTAATTACAATTTTTTACTGCATCTAGCCCAGGCAATCCTTTTGGGCTAGTGCCATAGTTTGGCCACTCAGCTCTGCTCGGTTTCCATCCATTGTTTTTTTTGCCAACAGCTACAGAGTTGTCAATTAGTTAACCTCCAAAATGAGTGGCAAAAGGCCTGCTGCTGGTGGAAAGGGGAATAGGCGTGTTGGAAAGGGAAAAAACAGTTTGTGTCCG
>JARQOC010000001.1:482986584-483049264 GCA_033576535.1 Allobates femoralis
CTATATCTGCTAAAAAGTAATTATGTATATAATGCTATCAAGAGCTGACATGAAAAACACGTCTAATACAGGACAATACTGATAATATAAACAATATCCTATTTTCCACAGAGTATTGACTAAGTTCACAGCAAGCACCTACTCACCCATGTGAAAATCTGCACAAATAGACAACTGAATGAAGTAACCACGATACGCAATCACCATGTAAACTCTGAACTAAATACTAATAAAATGAAGGGATACCAGTAATTTGTTTTACAAGATCCACAATATATCTTTTCATGGAGTTCAAGCACAGCCCCAAAATAACCTGACAAGCAAGAAACCCGGTTAGCCACATCTATGATGGTAAGACCCTTCAGTATAACATTAATCATACAGAATATTAGTCAGCAGAAACCATATTGATTCAAATTTTATTTTCAGAACACGTGCATACTATCCATATTGTCCAGGAACATTGACTCTCTGATAGAAGAAGCCAGCAGCAGGAGGTGTACTCCACCATCACCACCCCAATGCTCCAGAGAGGGACCTAATAGTCCACATTATTGCTCAAATAACGGAAATGAGATTAATGCATGCAAATCCGAAGCAATACATCATTTACCTAGGATTATATGATTTTTAAGAGTTCCAGGCTATCCAGACTCACAACATCACCTGTGGTCAGTGTTCTGGTCTGAACCTTCAACTACCAATAAAGGTAGAGGAGACAACGTACTGTGTCTGTTGGTTATTCCGCGCCCTCAGTCCTGCACCCCAATGGCCTACCACCGCCATGGACAGTACCGGTTGCCCTGGGGAACCGCTCCACCTATGGGGAGCGATACCACTTTAGCTGCGATTCCATCATCCCCAGAGGTCCGCACAGCAGCGTCAGCCATCAACAGCCGAACATCATGGGTGGCATCACGACTTCAACACCCAAAACCATAACTACTGAATTTTTATTGACACCGCCAGGGTCACGGAGCCTGGTCTTGACCCCTGTGATTGCCCAGCAGTACTGTAGCCCGGTTCCAAGTATCCCACCGCCCTGGGGGGCGTGTCACATTTATGTTGCATTTTTGCTGCGTTTCTGCACTTGTTCATTGCTTTCTATGAAAAAACGCATCCAAACCTAGGAAAAGAATTGACATGCTCATTCTTTTCAAAATGCAGCAAAACCTGTGCCATGTTTCAATTTCTGCAAAGAAATAAAACTAATGTGTGTGGACAGCTTTTTCTGGAATCACAATCTAAAATGCAAGTTTAGATTAACATACCGTAGATTTGCATAAAGCCATAGTAAAAAACAAAGCACAAAAACGCAGCAAAACGCAGTTTGTGAAAATAACCTTCTTCTAGATTCGTACCATGTATATTAATGCATACAAGTTTGTTACTAACATTAGATGAGGGCCCATTTCTATTGCATCGTGTGATTGTACAAAGTGTGTGATTATATACTATGTTGTTAATGTTTTAGGTTAGGAAATCAAATAAAAGTAGGTGCATTTAAAACTCAGTGATAGCAGTAGAATTATACCCTGTTTCCCCGAAAATAAGTCACCCCCGAATATAAGTCAGGGCAGGGCTGGCGCAGAATTTTCCAATATAAGGGTAAGTTCACACATACAGTTTTAACCTCGGTTTAGCAGCGGAAACCGCAGGTCGGTTTCCATGACGTTTATGCAAATTTATGTTAATCCAAAAGCGGCTTTTGGGTTAACATATAAACCTATGGAAACCGACCCCCGGTGTGCACACACCGGCGGTTTCCACATGCTCATCTGTTGCTAACCGCTGGGTTCCCAGCGGGTTATCAAAGAATGATCATGTTCTATAAACCGGCCGGTTCTGCAGCGGCTGCAAGCAGAATCATGTGCTGCTTCCAGCCGCTGCAGAACCGACGCCACTAACCCGCTGTGCACCCGCCGCACACCCGCCCGTCTCCCGCCGCACATACCCGACAGGAAGCCGGTGGACGGCTGCCGAGCTTCCTGTCGGGTCCGCCCAGCCGCCGACGACACTAAGCCGGCGTATGTGTGAACTTACCCTTAGTCATACCCCGATTATAAGACAGGGTGACTTATTTTCGGGGAATATAAGACAGGGTACCGCTAAAGTGCCATTTTTGCCCATTGCATGTTTTACCTGTGTCCCCGCTGTCCCACTGGCCCCGCTGTCCTCTGTGGGCTCCCCTCTCCCCTCAGGTGCAGCCGCAGGTCCGCTGTCCCCCGTGGGCTCCCCTCTGCCCTCAGGTGCCGCAGGTAACCCCGAGGGCATAGGGTTAATCTTGTGCGCCTGTTGCCCCGGCCTGACGTCACCGCTGCCGGCAGGAGCTTCTGATTGGCCAGCGGCTCCCCAGCATCTCGAGCGCTGATTGGCTCAGCAGCTCGAGTGCTGATTGGCTAGAAGCTCCTGCATGAAGAAGCATCTGGACAACGCCCTGCACCGCGGAGGAATCCATAGCCCAAGGCCACCATTACCCTAAAAAGTAAGGATGTTTCCTTGCTGACTTGCCCATTAAGACCGCAATTCCGCCGCACAGCCGACTTGTGCGGCGGAATTGCGGTTTTAACGGTACTGTGCTGGGGGCTGCAGTGGCATACTGTATGGGGCTGGGACTTTTCATTTTTGTCATTTTTTTTTTTTAATATAAGTCATACCCCGAATATAAGACAGAGTGGGACTTTTGGGGGTAAAATTAATATAAGACACTGTCTTATATTCGGGGAAACACGGTATAACATGTAAAGAACAAAGTAGGGATGTATATGTGAAATATCATATATCAAATACATTCCAGAGTTCTTTTTAAGACTCTAATAAAAGGAAATGTTCTCCTCTATATGATACTAGATGGTGGCCGGATTCTAACGCATCGGGTATTCTAGAATATGTATGTACCGTAGTTTATTTATGAAGATTTAAGAATAATGCAATGCGAAGCTGGGTTTAAATCCCGCGACAATTCGCTGATTTGTCGTGGCGGCAGCGGTGTCGGTGTACAGCGATGCCAGTGTACAGTGGTGTTTGTGTACAGTGGTGTCGGTGTGCAGCGGTGTCGGTGTGCAGCAGTGTCGGTGTGCAGCAGTGTCGGTGTGCAGCAGTGTCAGTGTGCAGCAGTGTCGGTGTTCAGTGTTGTGGGTGTTCAGCAGTGTTGGTGTACAGTGGTGTGGGTGTTCAGTGGTGTCGGTGTACAGCAGTGTAGGTGTACAGCTGTGTTGGTGTTCAGTGGTGTCGGTATATAGCAGTGATGGTGTTCAGCAGTGTCGGTGTACAGCAGTGTTTGTGTTCAGTGGTGTCGGTGTACAGCAGTGTTGGTGTTCAGTGGTCTCGGTGTACAGCGGTGTTGAGTGGGTGCTGAGCGGGGGTGGGTGGGTGTTGAGCGGGTGAGTGGGTGCTGAGTGGGGATGACTGGGTGCTGAGCGGGTGACTGGGTGCTGAGTGGGGGTGACTGGGTGCTGAGCGGAGGTGACTGGGTGCTGAGCGTGGGGTTCAGTGGGGGCAGTGTGGGGTGAGAGGGGGCAGTGTGGGTTCAGTGGAGGCAGTGTGAGTTATCAATAGGGTGCAGTGTGGGGTGAGAGGGGGCAATGTGGCTTCAGTGGAGGAAGTGTCAGTTCAGTGGGGGCAGTGTGAGTTCAGTAGGGGCAGTGTGGGTTCAATAGGGGCAGTGTGGAGTCTGAGGGGGCAGTGTGGGTCATTGGAGGCAGTGTGAGTTCAGTGGGGCAGTGTGGGTTCAGAGGAGGCAGTGTGGGTTCAGTGCGGGTAGTGTGGGTTCAGTGAGGGCAGTGTGGGGTGAGAGGGGGCAGTGTACGTTCAGTGGGGGCAGTGTGGGTTCAGTGGGGCAGTGTGAGGTGAGAGGGGTGAGGAGGGGTGTTGGGGTGAATAGCAGGATGGAGCACACTCCGCTCACCCCAGCATTCTTCCTCTTCCTACTCTTCTTCCTCTTTCTCCAATTCTTCTTCCTCTTCCTCCTCTTTTTCTTCCTTCCTACTGCATTGATGTCCGGTAATCAAAGGCTACAGGGGAGCAGGGTTAACAGAGGGGGTGTCATAATGGGCGTGACAGAGCACACTACCCTAATGTGGTCACACCCATAATGACACCCCCTCTGTTAACCCTGCCTTCCACGGCCTTTCCGGATGTCAATGCAGGAAGGAGAAGAGGAGGAATGCTGGGGTGAGTGGCGGGTGAGCGGGAGCATAGAGCGGGGAGCGGCTGGCGGGAAACCGGGTGGAGGTGGGCCGGACTGCGCCTGCTGTCTCTCTGTAATGGAAATGCCGCGTCGCTGAATTTCGTTACAGTAAGAAAGACACGATAAGGCAATTATATAGTAGATTATTTCTCTCAGCAAGCATCCTTTTAAGATAAACCTTGACAAACACCATTTGTAGGCCAAAACGTTGGCCTATTTTTCATGTATATGAATTGGACATCTATTAACGTGGACATTTGTTCAAATACTTCAACATTCTTCTTTGTGTACCAAAGTTTCTATACTTTTCAGGTTAAAATTGGCCACCACAACTCATGGGCCACTGCTGCGAGATTGCCCCCTAGGCCAAAATTTGCCAGCCAGCCCCTGGTTAAGATAGTATGACAGGAATGATTTATCAATGTTTTTATGATTTGTATTTATGTAATTCTTTTGTATTTAACTGTGGTATTTTTCTTCATTGTATTGTATTGATTACCCTGTGTGTATGTCAGTTTCTGCAGTCTCTGTTGAATCACTTGTTTAACCTCTTAAGGACCGAGTCACTTTGCAGCTTAATGACCAGACCATTTTTTGTTATTCTGCCCAGTGTCCCTTTATTAGGTTATAACTCTGGAACGCTTCAACGGATCCTAGCGATTATGAGATTGTTTTTTCGTGACATATTGGGCTTCATGTTAGTATTAAATTTAGGTCGATAATTTTTGCGTTTATTTGTGAAAAAAATAAAACATTTGGCAAAAATTTTGAAAATTTAGCAATTTTCAAATTTTTAATTTTTATTCTGCTAAACCAGAGAGTTATGTGCCACAAAATAGTTAATAAATAACATTTCCCACATGTCTACTTCACATCAGCACAATTTTGGAAGAAAAAAAAAAATTTGGTAGGACGTTATAAGGGTTCAAAGTTCATCAGCATTTTTCATTTTTCCAGCAAAAATTACAAAACCAATTTTTTAGTGACCACATCACATTTGAAGTCCCTTTGAGGGGTGTACATGACAGAAAACACCCAAAAGTGACACCATTCCAAAAACTGCACCCCTCAAGCTACTCAAAACTATATTCAAGAAGATTATTAACTCTTCAGGTGCTTCACAGGAACTAAAATAAAGTTGAAGGAAAAAATGGACATTTTAATTTTTGTAACAAAAATGTTCTTTTAGCCTCAATTTTTTCATTTTCACATGGGCAACAGGATAAAATGCATCCTAAAATGTGTTGGGCAATTTCTCCTGAGTGCACCGATACCTCATATGTGGTCATGTGGCGCCCCGCAACGAGTGCGTCACAAGGGAGTATTGCAGCCGCAATATTCTCTGACAAAGCAGTGCAATAGTTAACTCTGAGATCCAACCCAACATACAACACCTAGAACAGGGGACCAATCCTAGGTCCTGGTGGGTGGAGTGTTAGGGTAGTGAAGTAGAACACACAGTAATCTAGACAGTCTGAACAGAGTCTGGAATCTAGAGCAGAACCTAGAACACAGAACTTGGAGAGGAGCGGGGGCTCCGCACTCCGTGCGGGCCCCTGGGCCGTCACCGGTCGGGTGTCCGCACCTGAGGCCTTAACCACCGGGAATGGGCATTTCTACACGGGTTCCCAAAAGACTCCCGTGCCCACAACTCACAGCCGGTTCACTGGTACCGAAGCTGGCAGCAGTTCACCTCTGCCACGCGAACCAGCCCCGTGGAGGAGCAGCTTTATAGGAGCACCCCACCACCAGCCAGTTTCCAGTCGTCTAACCAGCGGTGTACCCACTGAGGGACCCAAGGCTCCCCAAAGAATCCAGAACGTACATCATGGATAGGGCATTGAAGCAGCCTCCCCGTACCCGACCTGGTATTCCTGGGCGACGCTGGCAAGAGAAGCTAAGGAGGTAGAAAGGAGGTACACTGCGGATCTCTGAGGAGCACTATCACTGCTGAGTCTACCCGGTCTTCTACTCAACCACTGTAAGCCATGTACTGCCTGCTGGTTACAGTAAAGAACCGTTGCAGAGACTATCTGTGTCCGTGTCTCCTTATGAACTGTCCGTCATTAACTAAAGGTAACCGCAGCTGCCGCACAACATCTTGAGCAGCTCCAGCCCCCGGGGATCACCGCTCAGCCTGTGGGGAGCGTAACATCTTGCTGTTGTCCATCACCCCGGAGGTTCCGCAGCGTCGGTAGCCCTTACCGAATCTACTCATAGGTGGCGTCACGAAGAAAACAAATTAAACCCCCCTTTAATCTGTTCCCGTAAGACGTCTTCATTTTTGATCTGCACTACACCGGGCCCCACTACCGGCAGGCGCGGTCCACCCGTGACAAGGAAGGAGAAGAATCGCCTGTATCAACCGGAGTCCGCCGGCCGCGGTGAGTCAGAAAATGGCGTCACGAACAGGATACGAGCAGGCCCGTTACCCAACGGGTATATTGTGCTTAAACTGGACTTTATTGTCTACAATTGGACTTTGTTCGTCCCTAAAAGAACTTTCCCGCCTTTACACCATTGGGTCAAGATGGCGCCCAAGATGGCGTTCCCGCCACAAGAAGCCGCCACGTGAAGCCCAGGAGTGAGTCAACCCCCTCATCGTGGGAGGGCTAAAGACAAAAGGCGCCAAACTCTTTGTCCGCCCTGATTGCTCGAATCAACCATGGGGGCGGACCCCAAAGACTTTTCCCACGATTGGACTACAAAAGCCCAGAGGAGATGGGAGTGTCATACATAGACACACAGACGGAATTCTTCACCAGCTCAACCAGAACGTCTTACCGGTTGATCGGGTGTGGTTTCCCTCCAAGAAGAATGGCCAGCATGAGACTCCAAGACCTGATGCGGGAGGTCGAGGCGGAGGCCAGAGCAGCCATCAGCCAACCGGGTCCGGATCCTGCCCTTACTATAGACGGCAGCCCCGACTTCTGGCTAGAGGCTCTACAAGACCTCCGGGTGCGGTTACTAGAGACAGTGGAATGGACGATCCGTAGCTGGAGCGCGACCCTAGGCAGACGACTACACCATGCGATGCAGCAGAGCCGACCGGGTACAGCTTCTCCAAGCCCAGACGACGTCACCAGCTTCTCGACCGCCTCACCCTCGCCTACCACCTGTCCTGCTCCGTCACCTGAGCCAATAGACTGTGTCATTCCGGTGGAGGCCGCAACTCGACCCGTTCCAGCGACCAACATCGCAACCGATCCCGTTCTTGAGCCGGAGCTCATAACACGCTCCATTGAAGAATTAGATCTCTACCAGGTTCCCACTGAGGAACCCGCGACATGTTTCACCACTACAGAGACAGTCGCCTGTTTTATCCCCGTACCGGAGGCTTCCCTTGCCATTGCCGAGGCCTACCTGGTAACCGGGATTGAAACACCTTTACCTGCGGAAACAGATGAAGAAGCAGGCAGCCTGGAAGTCCTGCACAACGACCCCGAGGAGAACCTTGCAGCACAGCCACCCACCGATACAGAGGATTCCATCCCATCATCTTCGCCAGCCGAGCAGCCTGATGTAGTCATCGAGGAGGATGACGAGGAGATCTACAGTTCACCTGAGGATCTCTACACCAGGTTCGTCTGGGGAGACACAAGGAACCCTTTTGCCGGGCGATCAGCTCGGGTACACTGGTCGGGTGCAATGCCGACACCTTCCCCTGTGCCGTTCCACCGGGTTCCGATACAGACAGCCCGCCAAGTTCAAGCTTCCCGCCAAACCACCAGCTCCATTACTCATCTCTACACCCCGAGCCGTAACGACGGAGATGTACACCAGAGACGACGAGAGGAGTGGCAAGCCCGAGAACGCGCCAACATGGAGGCCCGTGCCGAGGCTCGCCGCCAGCCGCCGCTGCCTGATGAACTCCGGCGTGAAGGTAGAATTTCCACCTTTAACTTACATACCGGGTGGGGGTTCGCTTGGGAGGTGGGTTTGAATGAGGAGGTGTTTGTGGGGCGCCGGGACGTTGAGTCAAACTTGCCAAGAGGACATCCCGATCGCGACCTATACCGGGGCGATATTATCACCTACGAGCGCTATGCTTGTGCAGATGGGTGGTTCGCTATCCGGGTACGCCATCACCCTCAGAGCCAGTGACTTTAAAACTTGAACTTCATCAATGACTCTGTTCCCGTTAATCATTGACTGTGTGATCTCGCGGCTACAGCCTGGACTCTAGTTAAAGTACAGCCGACCGCCCGCCGGGTCCGCACAAAGTGATTACCTGTTTCTTTGCTTATATCACCAAAGCATACCTTTACCTGTTTTTCTATTTTAATAAAAGTGTGTCATATATGTATAAAAATGTAAAAACCTCTGTAATGTGAGTAGTTTGACGCTTGGGGACAAGCTGATTTAACCAAGGGGGAGTGTGGCGCCCCGCAACGAGTGCGTCACAAGGGAGTATTGCAGCCGCAATATTCTCTGACAAAGCAGTGCAATAGTTAACTCTGAGATCCAACCCAACATACAACACCTAGAACAGGGGACCAATCCTAGGTCCTGGTGGGTGGAGTGTTAGGGTAGTGAAGTAGAACACACAGTAATCTAGACAGTCTGAACAGAGTCTGGAATCTAGAGCAGAACCTAGAACACAGAACTTGGAGAGGAGCGGGGGCTCCGCACTCCGTGCGGGCCCCTGGGCCGTCACCGGTCGGGTGTCCGCACCTGAGGCCTTAACCACCGGGAATGGGCATTTCTACACGGGTTCCCAAAAGACTCCCGTGCCCACAACTCACAGCCGGTTCACTGGTACCGAAGCTGGCAGCAGTTCACCTCTGCCACGCGAACCAGCCCCGTGGAGGAGCAGCTTTATAGGAGCACCCCACCACCAGCCAGTTTCCAGTCGTCTAACCAGCGGTGTACCCACTGAGGGACCCAAGGCTCCCCAAAGAATCCAGAACGTACATCATGGATAGGGCATTGAAGCAGCCTCCCCGTACCCGACCTGGTATTCCTGGGCGACGCTGGCAAGAGAAGCTAAGGAGGTAGAAAGGAGGTACACTGCGGATCTCTGAGGAGCACTATCACTGCTGAGTCTACCCGGTCTTCTACTCAACCACTGTAAGCCATGTACTGCCTGCTGGTTACAGTAAAGAACCGTTGCAGAGACTATCTGTGTCCGTGTCTCCTTATGAACTGTCCGTCATTAACTAAAGGTAACCGCAGCTGCCGCACAACATCTTGAGCAGCTCCAGCCCCCGGGGATCACCGCTCAGCCTGTGGGGAGCGTAACATCTTGCTGTTGTCCATCACCCCGGAGGTTCCGCAGCGTCGGTAGCCCTTACCGAATCTACTCATAGGTGGCGTCACGAAGAAAACAAATTAAACCCCCCTTTAATCTGTTCCCGTAAGACGTCTTCATTTTTGATCTGCACTACACCGGGCCCCACTACCGGCAGGCGCGGTCCACCCGTGACAAGGAAGGAGAAGAATCGCCTGTATCAACCGGAGTCCGCCGGCCGCGGTGAGTCAGTCATAAAGCACTGTTTGGGCGCACGGCAGGGCTCAGAAGGGAGGGAGCGCAATTTGAATTTTAGAGCCAATTTTCCATTCAAAAAGTGAAATGGCGCTCCTTCACTTCTGAGCCCTGCCGTGCGCCCAAACAGTGGTTTATGACCACATATAAGGTATCGGTGTACTCAGGTGAAATTGCCCAACAAATTTTGGGATGTATTTGATCCCTTTGCCCATGTGAAACTGAAAAAATGTAGGCAAAAAGAATTTTTTTGTGAAAAAAAAGTGTTTTTGTAAATTTTATGGATTAATTTGTGAAGCATCTGGGGGTTCAAAGTGCTCACTATGCATCTAGATACCTTCCTTAGGGGGTGTAGTTTCCAAAATGGGGTCATTTGTGGGGGAGCTCCAATGTGGAGACACACGGGGACCCTTCATACGCGACATGGTGTCCGCTAACAATTTGAATGGAAAATGAGCTCAAATTGTTAGTGGACACCATGTCGCGTTTGGAGGGTCCCTGTGTATCTCCACATTGGAGCTCCCCCACAAGTGACCCCATTTTGGAAACTAGACCCCCGAAGGAACGTATCTAGATGCATAGTGAGCACTTTGAACCCCCATATGCTTCAGAAATTCATCCGTAAAAATGAAAAAGCACTTTTTTTTCCACTAACAAATTATTTTTTCATTATTACGGATCAATTTGTGAAGCATCTGGGGTTCAAAGTGCTCTCTATGCATCTAGATATGTTCCTTTGGGGGTCTAGTTTCCAAAATGGGTCACTTGTGGGGAAGTTCCAATGTGGAGACACACAGGGACCCTCCGAACGCGACATGGTGTCCGCTAACAATTTGAGCTCATTTTCCATTCAAATTGTTAGCGGACACCATGTCACGTTTGGAGGGTCCCCGTGTGTCTCCACATTGGAGCTCCCCCACAAGCGACCCCATTTTGGAAACTACACCCCCAAAGGAACATATCTAGATGCATAGTGAGCACTTTCTACCCCCAGGTGCTTCACAAATTGATCTGTAAAGATGAAAAAAGAAACTTTGTGTGGAAAAAAAAGTGATTTTTCATTTTTATTGATGAATTTGTGAAGCATCCGGGGGTTCAAAGTGTTCACTATGCATCTAGATACGTTCCTTAGGGGGTCTAGTTTCCGAAATGGGGTCACTTGTGGGGGAGCTCCAATGTGGAGACACACCGGGGCCCTCCAAACGCGACATGGTGTCCGCTAACAATTTGAATGGAAAATGAGCTCAAATTGTTAGCGGACACCATGTCTCGTTTGGAGGGTCCCTGTGGATCTCCACATTGCAGCTCCCCCACAAGTGACCCCATTTTGGAAACTAGACCCCCAAAGGAACGTATCTAGATGCATAGTGAGCACTTTGAACCCCCAGGTGCTTTACAAATTGATCCGTAAAAATTAAAAAAGAAACGTTTTGTGGAAAAAAAAGTGCTTTTTCATTTTTATGGATGAATTTGTGAAGCATCTGGGGGTTCAAAGTGCTCACTATGCATCTAGATACGTTCCTTAGGGGGTCTAGTTTCCAAAATGGGATCACTTGTGGGGGAGCTCCAATGTGGAGACACACCGGGACCCTCCAAACGCGACATAGTGTCCGCTAATATTTTGAATGGAAAATGAGCTCAATTTGTTAGCGGACACCATGTCGCGTTTGGAGGGTCCCCGTGTGTCTCCACATTGGAGCTCCCACACAAGTGACCCCATTTTGGAAACTAGACCCCCAAAGGAACGTATCATGATGCATAGTGAGCACTTTGAACCCCCAGATGCTTCAGAAATTCATCTGTAAAAATGAAAAAGCACTTTTTTTCCACAAATAATTTCTTTTTTCATTATTACGGATCAATTTGTGAAGCATCTGGGGTTCAAAGTGCTCACTATGCATCTAGATATAATCGTTTGGGGGTCTAGTTTCCAAAATGGGGTCACTTGTGGGGGAGCTCCAATGTGGAGACACACAGGGGCTCTCCATACGCAACATGGTGTCCACTAACAATTGGAATTGTTAGCGGATACCTTGTAGGATATGAAGAGCCCCTATGTGCCTAAACATTGGAGCTCCCCCACAAGTGACCCCATTTTGGAAACTAGACCACCCAAGGAACGTATCTAGATGCATAGTGAGCACTTTGAACCCCCAGGTGCTTCACAACTTGATCCGTAAAAATGAAAAAAGAAACTTTTTGTGGAAAAAAAAGTGCTTTTTCATTTTTATGGATGAATTTCTGAAGCATATGGGGGTTCAAAGTGCTCACTATGCATCTAGATATGTTCCTTCGGGGGTCTAGTTTCCACAATGGGGTCACTTGTGGGGGAGCTCCAATGTGGAGGCACACGGGGACCCTCCATACGCGATATGGTGTCCGCTAACAATTTGAGCTCATTTTCCATTCAAATTGTTAGCGGACACCATGTCTCGTTTGGAGGGTCCCTGTGGGTCTCCACATTGCAGCTCCCCCACAAGTGACCCCATTTTGGAAACTAGACCCCCAAAGGAACGTATCTAGATGCATAGTGAGCACTTTGAACCCCAGGTGCTTCACAACTTGATCCGTAAAAATGAAAAAAGAAACTTTTTGTGGGAAAAAAAGTGCTTTTTCATTTTTATGGATGAATTTCTGAAGCATATGGGGGTTCAAAGTGCTCACTATGCATCTAGATATGTTCCTTCGGGGGTCTAGTTTCCACAATGGGGTCACTTGTGGGGGAGCTCCAATGTGGAGGCACACGGGGACCCTCCATACGCGATATGGTGTCCGCTAACAATTTGAGCTCATTTTCCATTCAAATTGTTAGCGGACACCATGTCGCGTTTGGAGGTTCCCCGTGTGTCTCCACATTGGAGCTCCCACACAAGTGACCCCATTTTGGAAACTAGACCCCCGAAGGAACATATCTAGATGCATAGTGAGCACTTTGAACCCCCATATGCTTCAGAAATTCATCCATAAAAATGAAAAAGCACTTTTTTTCCACAAATAATTTCTTTTTTCATTATTACGGATCAATTTGTGAAGCATCTGGGGGTTCAAAGTGCTCACTATGCATCTAGATATAATCGTTTGGGGGTCTAGTTTCCAAAATGGGGTCACTTGTGGGGGAGCTCCAATGTGGAGACACACAGGGGCTCTCCATACGCAACATGGTGTCCACTAACAATTGGAATTGTTAGCGGACACCTTGTAGGATATGAAGAGCCCCTATGTGCCTAAACATTGGAGCTTCCCCACAAGTGACCCCATTTTGGAAACTAGACCACCCAAGGAACGTATCTAGATGCATAGTGAGCACTTTGAACCCCCAGATGCTTCACAACTTGATCCGTAAAAATGAAAAAAGAAACTTTTTGTGGAAAAAAAAGTGCTTTTTCATTTTTATGGATGAATTTCTGAAGCATCTGGGGGTTGAAAGTGATCACTATGCATCTAGATACGTTCCTTCGGGGGTCTAGTTTCCAAAATGGAGTCACTTGTGGGGGAGCTCCAATGTTCAGGCACACAGGGAGGGCCTCTCCATACCCGACATGGTTTCCGCTAACAATTGGAGCTAATTTTCTATTGAAATTGTTAGCGGACACCATGTCGCATATGGAGAACCTGTGTACCACCAGCACAAGGGCAACTGGTAGAGTTGGGGTACAGCACCAGAAAATGCCGCCTCTAATGAATGCGCTATTTTCTTGGGTGGCTGTGGGTTGAAATTTGCAGCGTGGGGGACCCACAACATTTGAGTCTCTCCACGCTGAGGATTCCAGTCAGCCAGCTACCAAGTGGTACCTGGCTGGCTACAAATACAGCGAAGGCTTTTTTTTATTTCTAGAACTAATTCTAGAAAAAAAAAAATGACGTAGGGCTCCGCCATATTTTTGGTCCAGCCAGGTACAACATGGCAGCTACAGACTGCCAGCAACCCCCAGCTGCCTCGTTGTGCCTGGCTGCAACCAAAAATACAGCGAAGCCCATTTTTTTTTATTTCTAGAACTAATTCTAGAAAAAAAAATGACGTAGGGCTCCGCCATATTTTTGGCCCAGCCAGGTACAACTAGGCAGCTGGGGGCTGGAATCCTCAGCATGGAAAGGCCCAATCGTTCTGGGCCCCCCATGCTGCGAATTGCAGCCCGCAGCCGCCCCAGAAAATGGCGCATTCATTGAAGCGCCATTTTCTGGCGCTGTACCCATGCTCTTCCAGTTGCCCTGGTGCCGGTGGCAAACTGGGTAATAAAGGGGTTAATGCCAGCTTTTTATTGGCAGCTGGCACTAAGCCCGAGATTCATAATATAGGGCCAATGTTAGACCCGCCATTAGGAATCTCTGGTAAATAGTCAGAAAATACACACATAGAAAAATCTTTTTATTTGAAAAAAAAACACAAACAAAATTCGGACTCCATCTTTATTATAAAGATCCGACGTAGTCCACAACGAAGGTCCCACGACGCTTGATCGCCTCCGACGTAGTCCACAACGAAGGTCCCACGATCGCCATGCAGGAGGATCGGACTGCAAAGTATCGATCTGACAGCCCGGGTGCAGTGATCCACTATGTGGATCACTTCACCGGGGCTGTGAGATCGCTTTCTGCAGCTCAATCTGCATGCAGACGGATCGGACTGCTGAGCAGCGATCTGGCAGTTCAGATGCAGCGCTGGGGCTGCGAGATCGCTTTCTGCAGCTCGATCCTCATGCAGGAGGATCGGACTGCAGAGCAGTGATCTGGCAGCCCGGGTGCAGCGCCGAGGCTGCGAGATCGCTTTCTGCAGCTCGATCCTCATGCAGGAGGATCGGACTGCAGAGCAGCAATCTGGCAGTCCGGGTGCCATGTCGGGGCTGCAAGATTGCTTTCTGCTGCTCGATCCCCATGCAAGGGGAATCCCCTGCATGGAGAGCAAGCTGCAGAAAGCGATCTGACAGCTTGGGCGCAGTGGTCTGAAAGCCCGGATCATTGTGCAGTAGATCACTGCGCCCGAGCTGTCAGATCGCTTTCTGCAGCTCAATCCCCATGCAGGGGGATTCCCCTGCATGGGGATCAAGATGTAGAAAGCGATCTGACAGCTTGGGTGCAGTGATCCACTGGATCACTGTGCCCGAGCTGTCAGATCGCTTTCTGCAGCTCAATCCCCATGCAGGGATCAAGATGCAGAAAGCGATCTGACAACTTGGGCACAGTGATCTACTGGATCAGGGATTACCCTGCAGGGGGATGGGGAATCAGGAAACCCCCTCCAGGGGGATCAGGGGTCCCCTTCCAGGGGGATGGGGGATCAGGGGTCCCCGTCCAGGGGGATGGAGGATCAAGGATCCCCCTCCAGGGGGATGGGGGATCAGGGATCCCCCTGCAGGGGGATGGGGGATCAGGGATCCCCTGCAGGGGGATGGGGGATCAGGGATCCCCCTGCAGGGGTATGGGGGATCAGGGATCCCCCTGCAGGGGGATGGGGGATCAGGGATCCCCCTGCAGGGGGATGGGGGATCAGCGGATCATGCAGGGGGTCTTACCCAGGGCCGCACCGTCTGGGCTGGGGGAGCGGCAGTGGAGAAGGGGGCGGTGCCAACAGCACACAGTCACCGTCCTCCTGCCCTGCGTGCCCGGCGCCGGGAGCCGCTGCAGGTAAGCGGCGGTGCAGTGGAGCGACAGCACCCCCCCCTTCAGCTGCTGGAGGGCCCCCCGCCGGTCACCGGTACTGTGGCGGGGGGCCGGAAACAGCGGGAGACAGGGGGGAGGGCGGACACAGTAGGGGACCGGGGAGATGAGGGGGGGGGGGGAAAGCGGACACAGTAGCAGACAGGGGGAATGAGGGGGGGAGGGCGGACACAGTAGGGAACAGGGGGAATGAGGAGGGGGTTGGGCGGACACAGCAGGGGACAAGGGGGATGGGGGGGAGGGCGGACACAGCAGGGGACAGGGGTGATGAGGGGGGGGGGATGCGGACACACCAGGGAGAGGACAGAGGAAACCGGGAGGGAGCACAGGCACAGGCAGGGGATGTGTGCAGGAGCCGGGCACAGCTGACAGCTCGGCTCCTGCAGAGATCGCGCAGGGAAGTGCTGACATTCAGCACTTTCCTGCGCAATCTTAATGTGATCGGTCGGTCAGATTGACTGACCGATCACATCGCTCTTGGTGTGGGGACCACTAAAAAGGGTCCCCACACCTCTGCCCCTGACCCTTGGCTGTCACTGACAGCTGTTAGATTTGAGCTGTCACTGTTTGTTTCCAAGCAGTGACAGTTCAAAGCCATGACGAGTATACTCGTCATGATGCGGGAACTGACATCTTTTCATGACGAGTATACTCGTCATTAGTCGTTAAGGGGTTAAAGCAGATATTTCACAATACAAACTGCATACATTATTAAACAAATGTCTTAGAGCTTATCAACTCTAATGTTGTGATTGCTTTGAAAACCATATCAGAATGTCTGTATAATTCCTTTATGAAAGTTTATATTCTGCCTATCTGCCTACTGACAATCCTCACCATCCCTCCTCCCTGCTGGGATCTCACACCCCTCAGTTCAAGCTCAGCGGTGAGTCATATTGTGTGGCGAGGATTCAATACACTTGGACTCATGAGTCCACGAATAGTTACCAGAATGTATATTTATTTCATTTTTTTATACCAGGCTGGGTTCCCATTTTTACATTTGTATTACACTTCATACAAGACACCAACTCTTTATTGACTTTATGGCTTTATCATAGGTATTCAGATCAACACAAGATTGTGAAAGAAACACACAAAACACTTTTATTGGATGTAAAATAGACCAAATTTTATTACAAATCAGATTATTATTTTATTCAGTGTCTGAAATTTAGAATCAGCCAATTACTATGAAAAAGACACTGAAAATGGCAAACCTCCGACTCACGAAGAATCATCCTTCAGCACTCAGGAGAGGAAAAAAACCCCCTGTGGAGGAAACCTCTAGGGAACCATGGCTGGAGGACTGCCCTTCCCTTGGGCTTAGAAGGTTAATGCCAACACAATTGTATCAGAATTTGTACATTGTATCATATTTACAGTGAGACATAACATACATCCACTATAGATATGACAGCAGTGACATCACATAGTCACACAGGTTATATCAGCAGAAAACAGACAGTAATGAAGATGAAAGCAGGTGCCCTGAGCGAGCACCATATGGAGTAAGCCTAATGCGACCTCTCCAGGACGTACATATAAAGGAGAAGACTGGACGTGAGGGAGATCTGGCTGCAATAACTGTCACCCCATTGATCGCTAGGGTTATTTGGGCTGATCTGGCTGCTGGGTGGTATGGCTGATCTGCCTGGGTAGGCGGTATGGCTGATCTGGCTGGCTAGGCGGATGTCCCCCCTTCCTCCCATACATATGCTGGAGTGATGAAGCTCCAGGTCTCCAGACACGTCAAGTATGGCACCTCTTCATACGACCATCCGTCTGCTCTGTTGTTTCAGAATCTTCTGACATAGCTGTATGAATTTATGACATCAGCACAGTTGCCGTAGTTACCACAGCTGTTATTTCATTGGCTAGTAAGACCCTCTCAGTGTTCCATAGTTTTCACTAGTTTTAATGACGGACATTGTGCCTTTATACTGAAGAATAGAAATTAAACTTGTTACTAGGCAAAACTATTGTCATTTTATGATTTTAAAGATTCCCTAATCAAAGTCTATCTAGTGAGCGCATCTACCGATTTAAGGTGTAAGGGTAGGGACACACTTCAGTTCCTGATCAGTTTTCCTGATCAGTGTTCATCAGTTTGCGTGCCAAAACCAGGAGTGACTCCAAAACAGGTGTCAATCTTTCAATTATACTTTTTCTCTGCAAGGTTCACTCCTGGTTTTGGCACACAAACTGATGAACACTGATCAGGAAAACTGATCAGGAAAACTGATCAGGAACTGAAGTGTGTCCCTACCCTAACATACAAAGTAGCACCTATTAACCTTATTAGTTGCATACTATAATTTGATGTGTGCAGGGGTTGGCTGGCAAGTTTTAGCCTGGGGGTCAAGCACATAGCAGCGGCCCATGAGTATCGGCCCATCTTTAAAGGGGTTGTCGGATCTTAAGCTACAAGTCTACAGTCACGATATGTGAATCCCACATCGTGCGCACTGTGCGCTGTGAAAATTCTCTGGTACCAGCAGCAGGAGCGCGCAGTTATGTGATCTCAAGTATGTGATGCATATACTCTCAGCCACTTTACAAGTAGACTGTTTCTGGCCTTGCTCAATACAGGTGCATTAAGTGAGACCAAGCAAGTCTAGTCAGACTGTGACCGCATGTATGCAAATCACATACTTGCAGTTACACGCTCACCAAATCACCACAGCACTGTGAGCAATGCGAGGATCACAGTCTGCAGTCACATATTATCTGTATATAACTTCTGATGTCTGTACATAGTATATTACACCCAGTACACAGGAGTCTACATGACTGGTTTATGATATACTGTAACTACAGACATGTGATGGTATCTGTTACCCGAACACTACCAATTTCTCCACCGGTCATTTTTACCTGTTGTTAGTGCTGGAGACGTTTGATTTTATTCTGAAGCACTCTCCTCTGAGCAATTACCAATCACATTTGTACCAAGAATCATGTACAGATATTTTACACTAGGGTGTGTTTCAACCACTATGAGTCCTTGCTCTTGTAATTCCACCCTCCCCACCTTTATTGGTACCTTTCTAACCCTCAGTCATTTAAGTGGCAAACCATTACAAGCATTTATTACAAGGTTGGGGTCTGGTGTTTCCAGTTCTGCATCAGACCAAAATCTTTTGTAAAGGATATGCGATATGGTGGTCACCTGCGAACCCGTGTCCAGCAAGGCAGGTGTAGGTATACCATCTAAGGTGATGAACAAGTACAGTCGTCCACCAATATACCCGTCATACCAGTCTCGTGGGCATGATGAGTTTATTCCCAGGGGTTGCTGGTTTAAAGAACACGACTTTGCATAGTGGCTTTGCTTGCCACAATGGCGGCAGACGGGTTCTACTGAAGAGTCATAGAGATCGTTGGTCCTCCCATGGAGCAACATGTTTTTCTTTCGTTCCATCCACGGGACGTCCTCTGGGCTGTCAGGTAGCAGGATCTTGTCAGATGGCTTGGCCTCTGTTTTAAGCTGTAAGGCTTTCATGACGGAGGCCATGTCTTTGCTCAGCTGGCACACCTCCGAGCACAGGTTGTCAAACCTGCTTGGTGTAACAGTTTGCACATTTACCCCTGCAGCAGATGAAGAAGAAGGTGGCTCTGGTGCCGGGGAAAGGTTATTCTGGCATATATTATGAGAGCAAGACCAGGAAGATTATCTGTAAATCTGGAAATGGGAACTGTCGTACTAGAGGCAGATTCATATGAAACAGACTGGAATGCCCAACGTCAAAGACAATACAAAAGGTACAAGCTTGTTTAGCAACCAGATTAGGACAAATCAGAGAAAAACAAGAAAGAGGTTACAATAAGAATGCTCAAGCAGAACCTTTAACACCTGGAGAAAATAGTATTTAACTGAATGATCAGTGGGAACAAGAACCCTATACTGTGTTACAGTGCAATTTTGACAACAATAAAACTTGTATCATCAGCAAAGATGGTGGAAAAACCACTGCAACAATTTCAAGAGATCATCTCAAAATATGCCCAGAGCAATTGAAACCTCAAGGAAAAGAAATGTCTTTTGAATTCCCAGAAGAAGAAATGGAAGAAAAGGTAATTCATACAGTACTAGGAGACTTTCCAGAAGACTGGCCTCAATGTGAAGGAGCAGTAATAATACCTGTAATACATTTCTTTCAAACCCCAGAACCAAGAGGAACCAAAGAACCAGTCCAGAATCAAGAAGAACCACCCGTTGTAGCAGAACCAGAGGATCCTGCAATCGGTCCACTTGCCAGTCTCATAGAAAGACTGAGACAATACTACAACATTCCAGAAACATGTAGATCTACTCGCAGACTAGTGGAAAGTACAGATACTACACTAGAATTAGACAATATTGACATGCCAGTACTACACAGGTCTACCCATAGTAATTTTGGTCAATCACCAACCATAAACCACAGGTATAGAGAGTTAGGTGAAGAAAAATTGTGAAGTGTAAATATGTGTCTGAAATGTACATTAAATGTGAATATTAGTGTACAGAAGGGTGGAGGAACTGGACCCAGCCCTATGCACATTAAGTTAGGAAAAGAAAGTGCCTGGGGTGGAGAGGAGATACCAGGTCTCCTAAGCCGAGATGCCCATAGGGAATATGTTTACCATATGTCTATAATTTATTGAACTTTTTGAAAGGACTTAAACCCGTTTGAAACCCCGGAGCTTGCAGAGACTTCACTGTATAAACTCTTAACATTTTCCCTGGATTTTCCCCCATTTAATTTAAAAATGGACCAAAGTCACAGGACTGGTTGTGACAAACAATCTTTTTACAGCCTGCGGCGGATGTACTAGTGCCGTATAGACTGCACCTTGTTTTTCACCATTTTTCAGTGGTTTTTGTACATTTTTCATTTTAAGACTCTGTTATTGTACCTGAGGCAGAAATTTTCTAAGTTTCTGCCGGATGCACCAGGCTAGGGCCAGACGCAAGCCTGATCCTAGCCTAAGGGCCGATTTACACACACCAACTTCTGTGACCAACTTCTGAACAGATCTCTGGTTGCAGTGAAATCATGGACACATTGCTCCATTTTGTACACAGCCACAAAATGGAACAATGTGTCCATGATTTCACTGCAACCAGAGATCTGTTCAGAAGTTGGTCACAGAAGTTGGTGTGTGTAAAGCGGCCCTAACTCTACTTGGCAACAAAACTGATGTAGTAACTTCATCCAACCTACACTAGCGACACTGGTAACCTATGATTAATTATATCCTTAATCAACACCACCTTATATGGACAGCTTCACTATGGCTTATAACCTTTTATCATCTCCAAAAGGGTATATTCTACCACATGACCGTCTCCTACTCATATCATAGGGACATACGGTAACTGTTTTTACTATGATGCACAACTAATAAGGGTATGTCAATATTCAGCTATCTTAACCAACAACTCACATACCATTGTAACATCTTTTGCTCTTTTCCTATCCCTCCTTTGCCTGTTAAGACTCTACATAATCTACTATATAATTGCCGTAGGCACTTCCGTGTCGGACCCCGCAAAAGACCGTGGCTTTGTCACTCTGTGACGTCACCACGAGCGAAGCATTGCCCGCGTAGCGGGCATTGCGAGCCTGTAAGAGGATAAGATATAGTGAAGCTTCTCCTGGCCGCGCTCCACTGCCCACTCACCCCCCGCCTGTCACAACACTTCCCCCCGCTGCCCCATCACCCCCCGCCTGTCACCATAGCCCCCCTCCACTCTCCGGTCACCCCCCGCCTGTCAGCACAGACCCCCCCACTCTCGGCTCACCTCCGCCAGTCAGCACAGACCCCCCCACTCTCCGGTCACCCCCCGCCTGTCAGCACAGACCCCCCCACTCTCCGGTCACCCCCCGCCTGTCAGCACAGACCCCCCCACTCTCCGGTCACCCCCCCCGACTCTTACCACAGCTCAATCCAGCCAGCCGCGATCTTTTCATGGGGCTTCAGGACCTCTGATGACCTCACGATGATGGGCGGAGTCACAAATCACATGACCGTGACGTCATCAAAGGTCCTGTCCCGGTCTAACCTCCTCTGCCTACTCATCCCCTGCGCTGCACACTGACCCACGATCTGCTCCCTCACCCCCCGCTCTGCCCACTGACCCCCCAACTCTGCCCACTGACCCCCACTCTGCCCCTGACCCTGCTCTGCCCACTCACCCCCACACTGACCCCCCAACTCTGCCCACTCACCCCCACACTGACCCCCCAACTCTGCCCACTCACCCCACACGGACCCCCCAACTCTGCCCACTCACCCCCACACTGATCCCCCAACTCTGCCCACTCACCCCCCAACTCTTCCCCCTGACCCCCACTCTGCCCCCTCACCCCACCTTCTCCCCACTGACCCCCACTCTGCCCCTAACCCCCACTCTGCCCCTGACCCCCACTCTGACCACTCACCCCCACTCTGACCACTCACCCCCCTACTCTTCCCCCTGACCCCCCAACTCTTCCCCCTGACCCCCTCTCTGCCCCCTCACCCCCACTCTGACCACTCACCCCCACTCTGACCACTCACCCCCCTACTCTTCCCCCTGACCCCCCAACTCTTCCCCCTGACCCCCTCTCTGCCCCCTCACCCCCACTCTGCCCCCTGACCCCCACTCTGCCCACTGACCCCCACTCTGCCCACTGACCCCCTCTCTGCCCCCTGACCCTCACTCTGTCCCTGACCCCCACTCTGCCCCTGACCCCCACTCTGTCCCTGACCCCCACTCTGACCACTGACCCCCACTCTGACCACTGACCCCCACTCTGACCACTAACCCCCACTCTGCCCACTGACCCTGCTCTGCCCACTCACCCCAACTCTGCCTACTCACCCTGCTCTGACTACTGATTATCCCCACTGACCCCTGCTCTGCCCAATGACTCTGCCCACTAACCCCTGCTCTGCCCACTCATCCCCCACTCTGCCCACTCACCCCCGCTTTGCCCACTGACCCCAAGCTCATCGGTTTCCCAGCCAACGACAGGTCCTGTCCTGGAAGCTACAAGACAGGTGGAGCGAGCCGCCGGAGGGTAAGTATCCTCACTGAGGTTTTTTTTTTTTTATTATCACCATGAAGTTCCGGGGTGGAGGGGGGGGGTGTTGGCCCAGAGGGAGGGGGGCCGCACAGAGTGGAGGCCCAGAGGGACGGCGGCCGTGGGGAGCGGAGGGGATCTGGAGGAGCGCCTCCATCCTGCCCCCGCCACCATCCTGCCCTGCCGTCTCCATCCTGCCCCGCCTTCGATATCCTGCCTCGCATGGTCCATCCTGCGCCACTCACCTCCATCCTGCCCCTCCGGCTCCATCCTGCCCCTCCGCCTCCATCCTGCCCCTCCGCCTCCATCCTGCCCCTCCGCCTCCATCCTGCCCCGCTCGCTCCATCCTGCCCCGCTCGCTCCATCCTGCCCCGCTTGCTCCATCCTGCCCCGCTTGCTACATCCTGCCCCGCTCGCTCCATCCTGCCCCGCTTGCTCCATCCTGCCCCGCTCGCTCCATTCTGCCCCGCTCGCTCCATCCTGCCCCGCTCGCTCCATCCTGCCCCGCTCGCTCTATCCTGCCCCGCTCGCTCCATCCTCACCCCCGCTGTTCTTGCTCCCCCGGCTGGTGTTTAAGTCTATTATTTACAACTCTTAAAAATATTATATACAGATTCTAGACTCCCGATTCTTTAGAATCGGGCTCACAGCTAGTATTCAATGGTTATCCTATGGCAATGCTAAACTGTTTCATGTGGCTTTTTGATATGTCTTCCTACTGCATTGTATATGTATATATATATTTATAGTTTATGCACATATATTGTAGATAACCTGTAAATAGGACAACATCTTATTGTATATATTTCTATCTCTTCCAGCGACTATGTGATCAAGGCCAATACTAGGTCGAAACATCATTGTCTGTCGCTTCACCGGCCACTATAAAATAAAGACTCACTTAAAGCAGATTTCCAACTTGTACGTGTGCAGTGATTACATGAACTATTATCTACTACTACTAAATCTATCCATGTTCCACAATACCATTAACAAAGAGGATGTCTATGAAGAACTACCCTGACATTTTACACATGTGTATGGTGGGTTACTATAAGTGTGGAAGTGGTTTACAATTTACAACATTATTACATTACATTATTACATTATACATTATTGTTGTACTATTCTGGGACTATCGCTTTCCATATCAAATGTGGTCCCAAGTTGTTGTCTGTGGGATATTTGATTCTTTAAGGGCTTATACTGTGACCTAGTGTAAAATGACTATTGTAAGTCATATAGTGTAAACTGCCTAAACTAAATATCATATCTACACAGATAAAGGACACTATTATGGTACCTTTACACGCCGCCACTGCAGGATGCATACAACCAGCTACAGGCTACAAATGTAGCTTGTCGCGTCAATATCGCCCGTAGTAGCGGCGTGTGAGGCCGGGACGACACAGCCGGCTACAGATACCTCTGTATCCGTGCACTGCCCATAAACAGATGGCTACATCGCCGATTGTAGCGAGCTGTATCGGCGTGTAAAGAAGCTACAGAAGGGAACTCTGGACACCCGGCGATGTAGCTGCAATGTAGCTAAGGCGTGACCCAGGCTCCGTGTTACCGCGCCCCATCTGCGATCATTGGTGGAAGATGGTGCGGTCCGATTGGTTGTCGGCGCACAGGGCGGCATATTTAAGGAGCTGACGAGTCACACTACACAATTGCTCGAGCGTCAAATATTAATCAGCCTCCTGCGATGCCTGGCCAATCATGGTATTATTGATTTGTCCTATCAGCGTACGGACGTCTCGTAATCCACAATTGTAGCACGCCTATGTGCTGTCCCTGCTGCACCAGGTACGCCCATAGTAGCTGGTTGTAGCGGTGTGTAAATGAGCTACAGATGGCTACTTGAGACACCCGGTGATGTATCTAGCTGTAGATGTAGCGTAGCGTAGCGCACCTTGTGGCGGCTGTAACCGTTTGGGCGTGCTCGTGCACGTGAAGTAGCCGTTGGTATCCATTCTGCAGTGGCGGCGTGTAAAGGTACCATTAGGATCATTTTTTCACTCCTCATAAAAAACAGGAGGCAGCAAATATTGTAACCATGTGTGCACTGACCTCTGAGTACCAGGGATAGACCCGTACTCTGCAACATTTATTATTTGTGAAACCTTTGGTTACGTGGGAACAGTGGATGGATCTGTGTAATTTTTTGCTGACTGGACCCTGGGTAGTGAAATAGGGACACCAGGACCAGCTGCCAAGGTATAGGGGACACCATATACTTTTTAAGGTGTATAAAACTCCATTGGTAGGCAGGTTGATAGTAGGGTGAGCACAGGGTTATTGTTCATCCCCCTCCCCCGTTCATATGTGTTGTTGTATGTACATATAGAAAAAGGACACACAATCCTGATTTTTAATTATAGTGAATAAAAGTTATATTTTAGTAGTACCCTCTTGAAGAATTTGTCTTCTGCACCATAGTACCCTTAAAGGACTTGATGCTGCGATCATTGTGCTATGCAAGACAGGGCATCAGCAAAATTCACAATCTATGAACGTCGGCTAGCAGCCGGTGTTAACAGGAGGATCGTAATGACAGACACAGGGTTCATTAGCTGACGCCTAGCTGTCATAACAACCCATTGGCATCCTATCATGGGCACACCTTTGGGAGCAGTGAATGGTGAACCCCCATGCTGGTGACTCGCCCAGGGCAGGGAACTCAGGGCTCGGTTACGGTCTCTGGGATGTCACGGGTGGCTGCCCGAGGCTGTGGCCCTGGGGTCAGTGAAAAAGGGGTTATTTACAGGGGATTTATATACAATTTTTGTCTTCGTGACGCCACCTGCAGTGTCTGTTGATGCTCACCAGCGCCGCCGCTACCCTTCCGGCGGTCGATGGTATTGCGGCTTGGATGGATTACTTCCCTGCAGGCGGGACTGGACCGCCGGGGCAACGATGCTGTAAGGAAGCAGCTTATAAAGGAAAGGATGCAGCAGAGTCAAAGCTTCACTACACCGGGTAACTTTACTTGAAAAATTCTTTCAGCCTTACAGTTCAACAATTCATAGGATGGTATACTGGCGAATGCTCCAGGCTGCAATTGGGAATCTGGCTTGAGGTGGAACCCTCCTTTATGTTCCTTTCTTTTTCTTCTATTCTGTTCCCAGTATGAAGCCTAATCTCCTATAGATGATCTGGCCTCCTGCTGCTTCTTGTTCTGTCTCCTCTCCCATTTGTACCCAGCGGGTTAACCTTCTCTTGAATGCCACAGCTGCGCTTCTGGTTTCCCTCTTGTGGGATCTTTAGGAGTCAGGGCCGTATTTGTAATATCCCTGTTTAGCGGATTTTATATGAGACTTGGAGTACTCACAGATGCGGGCTCCGGTACCCAGGTTTCTTCCTATGGGGCAAACTCTACCCGTTACTAACTCCCCACTCAAGTTAACTCTGCTTAGGTGAGCTTCCTTGCTTTCTTTCCTCTGGTTGGGATCTGTTCTCTCTCAGGGCCTCTCAGCCGAGATGGCCTCCTTAAGTTTCCTGCATGCCGTCTGCCTGCTCCTTCAACCTCCTCCTCTCCCGACTTCTCTGCCAACTCTCTCATGATTCACTACTCACTAACTGAGCTCTTTGGTTCCCTCTAGAGGTCGCTAAGACCCTCCCGGGGTTCATCCCACCCACCTTTCTAGTGTGTGAGTGTCTGCTCTAGGGCTCCATCTTGTGACCATTGTCCCAATTGCAGTGGAGTACTACACCGCTTTTCTGGGTGCAGTACGCCTTTTGTGGCACCTACGTAGTGGGGCGCCACACTGGCACACATAAAATCTGTCAGAGATTAACAGTGGGATGTAACTAGTTAACAGCCACAGGCTCTTAAGACAAAATTTATGGTAGAAAGACCCACAAATAAGCAACGACTGAAGTCAGCTGCAGTAAAGGCTGGGGAAACATCACAAAGGAGGAAACCCAGCATTTGGTGACATCCATGGCTTCCTGACTTCAGGCAGTCATTGACTGCAAAGGATTCTCTACAGTAGTATTAAAGATGATCATTATATTTATGGTACAATTACTTTATCCAATTACTTCCTGAAATGAGGAGGCTTTATAGAAAAATGGTTTCAATTCCTAAGGCTGCGTTCACACATTGCGTATTTTGCCGCACTTTTTTACGAGTGCTTTTCAAAATACGCAATGTGTTTTGTGTCTGCCAGCAAAGTGAATGGGAAATTCCCTTTGCCGTGCAGACAGTGCGTAGAAATATGCAGTGCTTTTTCAGAAAGAAAACGCAGTTGCGTAAAGAATTGAGATGTCAATTCTTTACATTGGTGCTCCTGCGTTTTCTCCCTCTGATGTCACAGAGGGGAGGAAGAATCCTGCTTCCTCCTCCCCTGTGTGACAGCTGTGACCGCCCATTAGATTTCGCAGTGTATTAATATACACTGCGCATCTAAATTAAACAAAGGCAAATGTATGAAAAACAAAAAAGAATGAATACTTTACCTCTCCGACGCCTTTTCCTGATGTCCGGTAATGAGGCCAGGCAAGGTGTCTTCTGCCAGGACCTGCCGTGATGTCAGAGAAGCGTTCCTGGCGCTGTTTGGGTGCTCGCGGTCATGTGATGCATATCACATGACCGCGAGTGGCCAATCAGCGCTGGGAACGCCCCTCTGACATCACGGCAGGACTTTGCAGGACACAGATCTCCTGGCCTCGGCACCGGACACCGGGAAAAGGCGTCGGAGAGGTAAAGCATTCATTCTTTTTTATTTTTCATACATTTGCCTTTGTTTAATTTAGATTTCGCAGTATATATTAATACACTGCGAAATCTAATGAGGCGGTCACAGCTGTCACACAGGGGAGGAGGAAGCAGGATTCTTACTCCCCTCTTTGACATCACTGCGCTTTCTGGGGTAAAGAAAGCGCGGAGTGTGAAAGCCCCTGCGTAATTTGTTGCGCTTTTTTGCGCGGCTGAAAATCACGGCAAAAAGCGCGCGCAAAAAAGTGCAACAAAATATGCAAATGTGTGAACGTAGCCTTAGGCTGAAATGATGAGGCTTTGTAGAAAAATGGTTTAAATTCCTAAGGCTACGTTCACACACAACGTATTTCCCACTGTTTTTCACACACACTTTTCCTGCAAAAGCGCATCTACGTCTCTGTTTCCTGGCGGAGGGAATGGAAATTCACTTTTGCCGTTCAGACGCTGCACTTTTTTCAGCTACGCTTCTATGTGAGAAGGAGCGTGCTTAAAAAGAATGAACATGTCAATTCTTTGCACTTAATATAATGCGCCTATGGGAGAAAGCGCGCACTAAGGAGCTGGAATGCACATTCACGGATGCAGGGGGAATAGCAGGATGTGATGTCACACACAGGAGGAAGAATACTGTGCTCCTCCCCCAGTGTGACATGATGGGCCTGTAGTTCCGCTTTCACAGTGTATCTACATGCACTGCAAAAGCGAAATAAAAGTTAACAAAAAGGTATTAAAAAAAATATAAAATACCTCGCCGCCGGCTGTCCCGGGTCTTAAGGGGAAGACGTCCGATCGCTGCAAGGACCTTAATCATCTGATTGGCTGGTAGCGATCAGCTGATTGGTTTAAACCGCCCACCCGTCGATCGGTTTTGGCGGGTGGTTTAAACCAATCAGCTGATGATGTCACGCATGATCAGCTGATGCTGTCACGCAGGGCTGCCACTAGGAATTTTGGGGCCCCTCACTGCAAAAATTTCGGGCCCCCTTAGGCTCCACCCCCACCAAAGCCACACCCAAGCCACACCCCACCCAAGCCACACCCCCACTCAAGCCACACACCCACAGTTTTACCACCCACTATTGGAAAATCTCCACTTCTGCAACATGTTGTCACCAATCATATGTTAACACGTCGCATCAAAGACCAGGTCACATAAAAACACAGTCATCAGATAGTGTACACACTGTCCGATGCTGCAGTTTGCTGCAGCGTTAATTGGACGATGAACAATAGATTTGAGGTCAGGATCTCAAATCTTGCATGAACGATCCAACAATCCATATCTTTTGAACTCTCACAAATCCGTGACGTTTCAAGGATATCGTTCAGGATATCCCTGCGTGTAATGGCACCAATAGTGTAGTGGGGATAAAAGCTTGATGTTCTGCTAATCAGTGCAGGTCTTTGGTCAGTATTTTACATCACTTATTTGCAAGCCAAAACCAGGAGTGGAACAATCAGAGGAAAAGAATATTAGAAGCACGTCACCACTTCTGGATTTATCACCCACTCCTGGTATTGGCTTATAAGTACTGAGGTAAAAACTCACCAAATACTCGATGTTATGGGTGCACATGGCATTAACAAAGGAAATTATTTGTTTTAACCAGATAACATTGGTTACTTTATATTTTATGCTGTCTAATATTCATAGGACGGGGAAGGGTGAATAGGGATGGGCGAATCTACTCGCTAGGACTCGTTACTCGGCGAGTAGTAAGGGACTCGCAGGACTCGGTACTCTGCGAGTTTCCCAGTGAATACTCGCACGAGTCCAATGCAAATCAATATCAATCCTAGTTTTGTCAGAAACGCTGACAAAACTAGGATTGCCATTGTTTGCATTAGACTCGTGCGAGTAATCACTGGCTACTGTGCCAGTGATAGCAGGGAAACTCGCAAAGTAACTGCTGTTTCTTTGCCAGCCGAGTCCAGCTGTCTTCTCTGTGCAGCTCCAGGGTCCTAGAGCCCGCCTGCTGCCTGATGTAGCAGTGCTGAGATTGTTCTCAGTCTGCTCATTCCCTGGGCATAGACATCTATATTTATGCACAGGGGATGTAGCAGAGAGGACATCGCGTTTTGGACTGCGTCGGACGGAAGAGGATTTTTTTAATTAAAGATGGAGTCCCTAATGGCTTTTTTTTTTATTTCAAATAAAAAATTTTCTCTGTGTTGTTTTTTTTAACCCTTTATTGGAGATTCTTAGTGGCTGGGTCAAACGTGACATTAAGAATCTCGGGCTTAATACCAGCTTGTATAACAAAGCTGGTATTAACCCCTTTATTACCCAGCGTGCCACCGCCACCAGGGCCGCTGGAAGAGCGGGGTTCAGCGCCAGAGGATGGCGCTTCAATGAACGCGCCATCTTCTGGGGCGGCTGCGGGCTGCAATTTGCAGCGGGGGGTGCTCAGAAAGCTTGGGCATCCCTGCGCTGCGGATTCCAGCCCCCAGCTGCTTAGCTGTACCTGGCTAGACATAGAAATTGCGCGGAGCCCCACGCATTTTTTTTTTTATTATTTAATGAATTTCAGAGTCAGAGGCTCAGAGTCAGAGTCTCGGAGTCGGAGTCTCCTCAGAGTCGGAGTCTCAGAGTCGGAGTCTCAGAGTCGGAGTCGCCTCAGAGTCGGAGTCGCCTCGGAGTCAGAGTCGTCTCGGAGTCGGAGTCGTCTCGGAGTCGGAGTCGTCTCGGAGTCGAGTCGGAGTCGGAGTCGTCTCGGAGTTGGAGTCGTCTCGGAGTCGGAGTCGGAGTCGTCTCGGAGTCGGAGTCGTCTCGGAGTCGGAGTCGTCTCGGAGTCGAGTCGGAGTCGTCTCGGAGTCGAGTCGGAGTCGGAGTCGTCGTCGTCTCGGAGTCGTCTCGGAGTCGGAGTCGTCTCGGAGTCGGAGTCGTCTCGGAGTCGGAGTCGTCTCGGAGCCGGAGTCGTCTCGGAGTTGGAGTCGTCTCGGAGTCGTCTCGGAGTCGGAGTCGTCTCGGAGTCGGAGTCGTCTCGGAGTTGGAGTCATTTCGGAGTCGTCGTCGGAGTCGTCTCGGAGTCGTCTCGGAGTCGGAGTCGTCTCGGAGTCGGAGTCGGAGTCGTCTCGGAGTCGGAGTCGTCTCGGAGTCGGAGTCGTCTCGGAGTCGTCTGAGTTGGAGTCGTCTCGGAGTCGGAGTCGTCTCGGAGTCGGAGTCGTCTCGGAGTCGGAGTCGTCTCGGAGTCGGAGTCATCTCGGAGTCGTCTCGGAGTCGGAGTCGTCTCGGAGTCGGAGTCGTCTCGGAGTCGGAGTCGTCTCGGAGTCGGAGTCGTCTCGGAGTTGGAGTCGTCTCGGAGTCGGAGTCGGAGTCGTCTCGGAGTCGGAGTCGTCTCGGGGTCGGAGTCGTCTCGGAGTCGGAGTCGGAGTCGTCTCGGAGTCGGAGTCGTCTTGGAGTCGGAGTCGTCTCGGAGTCGTCTGAGTTGGAGTCGTCTCGGAGTCGGAGTCGTCTCGGAGTCGGAGTCGTCTCGGAGTCGGAGTCGTCTCGGAGTCGGAGTCATCTCGGAGTCGTCTCGGAGTCGGAGTCGTCTCGGAGTCGGAGTCGTCTCGGAGTCGGAGTTGTCTCGGAGTCGGAGTCGTCTCGGAGTCGGAGTCGTCTCGGAGTCGGAGTCGTCTCGGAGTTGGAGTCGTCTCGGAGTCGGAGTCGTCTCGGGGTCGGAGTCGTCTCGGAGTTGGAGTCATCTCGGAGTCGGAGTCGGAGTCGTTTCGGAGTCGTCTCGGAGTCGGAGTCGTCTCGGAGTCGGAGTCGTCTTGGAGTCGGAGTCATCTCGGAGTCGGAGTCGGAGTCGTCTCGGAGTCGGAGTCGTCTCGGAGTCGGAGTCGGAGTCGTCTCGGAGTCGGAGTTGTCTCGGAGTCGGAGTCGTCTTGGAGTCGAGTCGGAGTCGTCTCGGAGTCGGAGTCGTCTCGGAGTCGGAGTCAAAAAAATGCGTGGGGCTCATCGCAATTTCTATGTCTAGCCAGGTACAGCTAAGCAGCTGGGGGCTGGAATCCGCAGCGCAGGGATGCCCAAGCTTTCTGGGCACCCCCCGCTGCAAATTGCAGCCCGCAGCCGCCCCAGAAGATGGCGCGTTCATTGAAGCGCCATCCTCTGGCGCTGAACCCCGCTCTTCCAGCGGCCCTGGTGGCGGTGGCACGCTGGGTAATAGAGGTTAGGGCCAGCTTTGTATTATCAGCTGGCCCTAAGCCCGAAATTTATGGCGGTCACGCCAATATTAGACATGACAGTCATGAATTTCTATTAAATTGTTTTAAAAAAAACACAACACAGAGAAATTTTTTTATTAGAAATAAAAAAAAAAGCCATTAGGGACTCCATCTTTAATTAAAAAAATCCTCTTCCGTCCGACGTAGTCCAAAACGCGATGTCCTCTCTGCTACATCCCCTGTGCATAAATATAGATGTCTATGCACAGGGAATGAGCAGACTGAGAACAATCTCAGCTCTGCTACATCATCTCTGTGCACAGACATTCATGTCTGTACACAGGGAATGAGCAGACTGAGAACAATCTCAGCACTGCTACATCAGGCAGCAGGCGGGCTCTAGGACCCTGGAGCTGCACAGAGCAGAAAGGACTCTTCTCTTATCTGTGCGAGTTTCCCAGCGATTACAGTTGCAAAGTAAACGAGCCCAATGCAAATAAATGACAAAACTAGGATTGCTTCAGGCTGAAGCTTCCGAGACACATCTGCGATTTGTAAATCTCACACTACTAGCTATTACTCGCTTCCCCATTCATTAACATTGGACTCGCTAGACTCGCAACGAGTAGCGAGTCCTGGGCTCGGACTCGCTAGAGTCAAGCGATTCCGAGTAATTTAGGATTCGCCCATCACTAAGGGTGAAGTGTCCAAGCAATTAGTCTGTATTGGTAAATCAAAATAAAAAATGTATAGAGAATAAGTGACCTCCATAACCAAGACAATCCAAAATACAATACCAAGTCTAATAATGCAACATACAAGGGAGAAATATCACCACACCATGATCAGAGCGTACACTAAATAAAGTAATAAGTACAATAAAGTCACCAAATAATACCACATAGGAGAAATACCGCCACACTATGATCAGAGCGTACACTACCAGTCAACAAATAATACCACATAGGAGAAATACCGCCACACTATGATCAGATCACACATTACCATCTTATAGTGACAGAAGAATAGCACATACACGGGACAAACCACCACTACTCTATAAATAGATAAAGTCTATGAGGGCCTACTTCAGGCATCATTCTGGCTCACAGACTTTCATTGACGGCTTGTGAGAGCGAGAAAGAGAGCGACTGACTGTGCAGAGCTATGGATGTTTTCTGAGCATGCTCACTACCTGAAACTGGATCCAGCTCCATAGATCACCATGTTATTTCAAAAGGACAGTGTCGGATCCGGGACTGTCCGTTTGTGTCGTTTTTTTTCACCAGAGCCCAAAATCAATGCAGTGTCTGATCTTGAGGCCAGGAAAAAACAGGACAGAAACAAATCCTACACTTAATTGACAGAAACGGATGCCCACTTATGGCCAATCCGGCATCATAGGGATGCATGGGGGGCAAAAAAAGAAATCCTGTTCTGTCCTTTTCAAAATGGACAAAAGAGGATACCAAAAAACGTGCTGTGAAGCCAGCCTGAGGGAGAACAACACTGCTGCTGTTATTCATTACCTTGTACAGGGTTGGGTAACCTTATTCCTGCAGGGAGGATATTTGGAAATTTCTACCATCATCATTCACGGGCCGCACATCCCAATGAAAATTACACGGCTACATTTAATTAACTCGCCTAATGTGACGGCTGCAGCTGCTTCTGTGTCCTGCGATGTTCGGTGATAAGTCATCTTCCAGGTTTGTGTTCGTCTTGAGTGCAGTTAACTGTGTGATAATAAATTTCGTAAGTCAAATACCGTACATAACATAGGAGACTGCTACATATACCGGACACAGACAGCATATACAGCGCAGCAGAGTGTTAGGGGGCACAGACTGGGGGTGAGCCGTGCTCTGCAGGAGTCACAAGCTTACAAAAACGGCCGCAGATCTTGATCTGCACATGCACCGCCTCCACGGATATTTTCAGGAAGTCTGGATGATAGAGACTGGGCACCAGCTTGGCAATGCCTGCAGGCACATAGAAAATGGCTGCGACACCCCCGCAGCTCTGGGCCCGCAGTGTGGCCCCCCTATGGTCCGTGCAAACCTGCTTCCTGCACCACCACAACCTTTCCCCAACCCCCCCTGTTTCATCCTTTGTAAGCCATGGCAGATTCAGGATGGAGGACATATATACCATGGGGCATATATACTGTATGTAAGAAGCAAGACTTAAGGCCCAGTTACACACACAGATATCTGTTCAGATATTGGTCACAGATCTCTGGTTGCAGTGAAATCATGGAAACATTGTTCTATTTTGTGGCTGTGTACAAATGGAACAATATATCCATGATTTCACTGCACCCAGAGATCTGTGACCAATATCTGAACAGATATCTGTGTCTGTAACGTGGCCTTGACACTGGCATTATAAGACGGACCCCATTTAACATTAAGAATAATTTTTTTCTGTCTTTTCCTTCACCAAATTTGGGGAGCATGTTATAAAACCAAATTATGGTATATGCTGCTTTCCAACCACACCATCTCCACAGACTCTTATCCCTCTGGGGGGGCCAGAACTCACTACACACCATGTGCGCACGCTTATCCCCCTGGGGGATTATGGAGCCGGCGGGGCCCCATACACCCGCCAGCGTCACCCTGCCCTGGCTCCGGCAGGCTGCAGCCCCCGGCCGTCCCGGCCCGACGGGGCACCACCACCAGCTTCACCCTGTCCCTGGGCCAGCAGGCCCCATAGACCCCCACGGGCCCCAGAACCACAGCTGGACCCTGAACCAGGGACAGCGGGCCCCATAGACCCCCACAGGCCCCACGGCACCCACCCTGCACAACTGGACCCTGGACCAGCAAGGCCCCATAGACCCCCACAGCTTCACCCTGTCCCTGGGCCAGGGCCAGCAGGGCCCCATAGACCCCCGCGACCGGGCCACAGAACCACAGCTGAACCCTGGACCAGGGACAGCGGGGCCCCATAGACCCCCACAGGCCCCACCCTGCACAGCTGGACCCTGGACCAGCAGGGCCCCATAGACCCCCACAGCTTCACCCTGTCCCTGGGCCAGGGCCAGCAGAGCCCCATAGACCCCCACATGCCCCAGAACCACAGCTGGACCCTGGACCAGGGACAGTGGGGCCCCATAGACCCCCACAGGCCCCACAGCACCCACCCAGCACAGCTGGAACCTGGACCAGCAGGGCCCCATAGACCCCCATGGGCCCCTGGATGGTACCTGAGCGGCGGACAGAGTGGAGCTCAGCTCTTCAGCTGAGAACTGCGGTCTGCTGGCGACCGCTGGGGGCTAATGGCGTACAGAATACCACTTCCGGCCTCACCTTGGTCGGGTGGGGATGGGTGGGCCCCAGCGATATACGTCACAGTGAGTGACTAATTCGCTGTGGCTGCTGCTGGGCTGGCTCTGAGGGCAGGATTGATGGGCTGTGCACAGAGCACAGACACATGATGCTGGCCAGGGGGGCGGGCTCAGCCGGGGGGCGGGCCCTCGCTCAATGATGCACACAGCCACGCCCACTACAGTCATGGCCGGGCCCCCCTCTCCCTAATGAAAATGGCCACGCCCCCTGCGGGGATCCCCTGGCCCCTCACTGGAGTCAGGGGCGTCACGCCCTGATGGCGGGCATGCTGTCACGTGACACATCAGCTGATCGCTACCGGACAATCAGATGATTAAGGTCCTTGCAGCAATTGGACACCTTCCCCTCAGGACCCGGAACAGCTGGCGGAGAGGTGAGTATTTTATTTTTCCACAAAACGCGGCAATAAATGTGCCCCCAGAAAGTGCGGGATATACGCTCTATGTGACCGTAGCATAAATCTTTCACAGGATATTTTTGTTCAACCCCCTTAAACCTAAAAGTCTAAACGTCAATTGCATCTCAGTTGTTACATTTTAAATAAAAAGTAATAGAATACAGAGCCCAAATCATGAAGATTTAGTTAATGTCCAAATAATTCTGGCCCTTACTGTATATTCAGGTTTGATGCATCTCATGTCCCATGAATGGGAATGATTAATTGTTGTGGATGTGCTGTGTATTGCTTTTTTCTCTGTTGCTAGGTCGAAGTGCTGCCTTTGGTATTTTGTCCCTTTCCTCTCCCTGTAGCTCTGTGATGTCAGTTTTACTTCTTTCATCTTCCCGATCTAGTTGTTTTTCTGCCATCTTAGCATGGACACGTTTTACTACTATCTACACAATCACTCTTTTTACCTATTGCATTGTAATCAAATATACGATTTAAGTAAAAATAATCTCCATTTCTGCTGGACTCTTTCTTCAAGTCAGTGTGGTTGAATTAATCCATCTGAAAATGCTTGCATATGAGTACAACAGTCAATATGTATATCAGATGGGATGATACTTCTGCCACCTATACTTGCACTGCATTGAAGAGTCAGAATAGTAAAATGAGGGGCCTGTCACCAGGACCAGTAAACAGCTTACAGCCAGGAAAAAATATGTTTCCAGCTATAATTGTAGGTGACCAGAAAAATGCCCACAGGAAAAATGCCCACAGGAAAATTGCCCACAGGAAAAATGCCCACATGGAAAAATGCCCACATGGAAAAATGCCCACATGGAAAATTGCCCACATGGAAAATTGCCCACACGGAAAATTGCCCACACGGAAAATTGCCCACATGGAAAATTGCCCACACGGAAAATTGCCCACATGGAAAATTGCCCACACGGAAAATTGCCCACATGGAAAATTGCCCACACGGAAAATTGCCCACATGGAAAATTGCCCACATGGAAAATTGCCCACATGGAAATTTGCCCACACAGAAATTTGCCCACATGGAAAATTGCCCACAGGAAAATTGCTAATTGCAGTATCACAAAGTTTCAGATCTCTGATATTTGAGGTGCAAAGTGAGGATGTTCAGCTGATATGTGAAAAATGCCCACAGACATGAATGCCAACAGGAAAACAGGACTGGAGAATAATATAGAATTTTAGGTTATATGCTCTGCAAGACGAGGAATGGTATAGAGGTGTAAGTGAGATGCTTTGCAGGACTGTGGATGGTATAGAGGTGTAGGTGAGATGCTCTGCAAGATGGGGATGGTATAGAGGTGTAGGTGAGATGCTCTGCAAGATGGGGATGGTATAGAGGTGTAGGTGAGATGCTCTGCAGAACTGTGGGATAGTATAGAGGTGTAGATGAGATGCTCTGCAAGATGGGGGATGGTATAGAGGTGTAGGTGAGATGCTCTGCAGAACTGGGGGATAGTATAGAGAAGTAGGTGAGATGCTCTGCAGAAAAGGGAACAGTATAGGTGTAGGTGACATGCTCTGCAGGGTAGGATAATAAAGAATTATAGGTGAGATGCTCTGCAGGGCAGGGGATAGTATAGAGGTGTAGGAGAGATGCTCTGCAGAACAGGGAACAGTATAGGTGTAGGTGAGATGCTCTGCAGGGCAGGGGGATAGTATAGAGGTATAGGTCACATGGATGTCACACTGATGGTAGCTGATAAAAAAATGCATAATTGCATCACACTCGTACCACAGTCGCATGACCATACGGAAAGCACTCACGCGACTGTCAATCATCAAAATCCCTCTGATAATGCATACCTTAAGGCGGCGTTACACACAGCGATATTGCTAACGATATCTCTGCAATGCCACAGGTTTTGTGACGTTGCAGCGACCTCACTAGCGAAGTCGCTGCGAGTGACATGCCGCAGCAATCAACGATGAGCTCACTGATTGCTAGTCGCTGCGGATTGGCCGGGACCATTTTCCCATCGTTTGTCTCTCGCTGTCCAGCATCCATCGGCATGTGTGACAGGGGCAACGACCAGCGATCCTCATTCTGCGCCCGAGACGAGCGATCCCAGTGAGCGTCAGGGGACGCAGCATCGGTATGTGGATCACCCAGTGTGACTGCAGACCAGCGATCACATAGCCATGTTCCAGCGATCCCGGTCAGGTGGGATTGCTGGTGGGATCGTTGAAACATCACTATAGGTGAGATGTTCTGCAGGCAGAAGAATGGTATAGAATTATAGGTGAGATGCTGTGCAGCAAAGAAGAATGTCAGCGGAAATTGCCCACTAGGATGATAATGTATTAGACCTGCAGTCCCATGTAACTCCACAGATAATCCAGTGATACTCCTGTGAGTACAGATAGCAGTGATGGCTTCTCTGAATCTGCTACTGGTTCGGTTCTGCTGTTTTGGGCTGGTGGGAGGGAGGGAGGAGTAAGGCAGAATCACTGAGAGATGACAGCAGACTGGATCTATCTATTGCAGATAATGACTGACAAACCACAAATACACAAACCACAGATCTTCAGCATTTCTGCACTAGGTCAACTGTAATTCACAAGATGATCACAGATCATGTGAATCCTCATCTTGCACCTCAAATATCAGAGATCTGAAACTGTGATGCTGCAAATGGCAGTTTTCTGTGTGGGCAATTTTCCATGTGGGCAATTTTCCTGTGGGCAATTTTCCATGTGGGCAATTTTCCGTGTGGGCAATTTTCCATGTGGGCAATTTTCCGTGTGGGCATTTTTCCGTGTGGGCATTTTTCCGTGTGGGCATTTTTCCTGTGGGCAATTTTCCTGTGGGCAATTTTCCTGTGGGCAATTTTCCTGTGGGCAATTTTCCTGTGGGCATTTTTCAGGGAACCATAATTGTAAAGCCAGATCAGCTCACATAGAGTCTGCAAACACACTGCCTATGCACCTGGTTTCATCAACTACCGTATATACTCGCGTATAAGCCGAGTTTTTCAGCCCAAAAATACAGTATACAGTCCCCCCTCATCAGTATACAGGCCCCCCCCCTCCTTGTGTAGCAATCCTGTAAAGGAAGAGATTAGTATACTTATCCCTGCCGCTGTCCCGCCGCCGCTATCGTGCTCCTCCGGCTTCATCCAGCGTCTTCCGGCTTCTTCTGGCTTCCTCCGGTGGGCGCAGGCAATGATGTCATTGTCTGTGCGCCAGAAGAGGAAGCTGGAAGACGGTGGATGAAGCCGGAGGAGCGCGATAGCGGCGGCGGGACAGCGACAGGGATAAGTATACTAATCTCTTCCTTTACAGAATTGCTACACAAGGGGGGGGGGCCTGTATACTGATATGATGGGGGGTGCTGTATATACCTCTGGGGCTGCTGTATACTACCACTGGGGCTACTGCTGTATATATCACTGGGGCTGCTGCTGTATACTACCACTGGGGCTTCTGTATATACCTCTGGGGCTGCTGTATACTACCACTGGGGCTGCTGCTGTACATACCACTGGGGCTGCTGCTGTATACTACCACTGGGGCTGCTGCTGTATACTACAACTGAGGCTGCAGTACATACCTCTGGGGCTGCTGTATACTACCACTGAGGCTGCTGCTGTATATACCACTGGGGTTGCTGCTGTATACTACCACTGGGGCTGCTGTATATACCTCTGGGGCTGCTGTATACTACCTCTGGGGCTGCTGTATACTACCTCTGGGGCTCCTGTATACTACCACTGGGGCTCCTGTATACTACCACTGGGGCTGCTGTATATACCTCTGGGGCTGCTGTATACTACCACTGGGGCTGCTGTATATACCACTGGGGCTGCTGCTGTATACTACCACTGGGGAGGCTGCTGTATACCACACTGCTGCGGGCTGTATACCTGTGCTGGGGTCCACCCTCGGCTTATACACGAGTCAATAGGTTTTCCCAGGTTTTGGGAGCAAAAGTAGGGGGGTCGGCTTATACACGGGTCGGCTTATACACGAGTATATACGGTAAATAACATTGTGTGTGAAGCCTAATCTCTGCATGAAGGAGTAAAAAGCCTCCACCTTTGTATTCCTGTGCTCTCAATGGCTGAAACTGCCAGAATTTCACAGTCAGTGCCTGACTTCGGCTGCTTTCACATCAGCGTTTTGCTGATGTTTGTGGCCCATCCGGCAGATGGCGCTGCATATGCCGGAACAGCTGCCTAACAGCTTACTTGCGGTCCGTACCCAGCAAGCCCCATGCTTTGTGTATAAGGCTTGCGGTCGGGTGCAGCAAGCGCAGTTCTGCCGGATCCGGCAGATCCAGCACTTGCGGCGGCGAAAAAACCCATAACTGCTAGCGGCTTTTTTTTTTTTTCGCCGCCGCAAGTGCCGGATCTGCTAAATCCGGTAGAACCACACTTGCCGCAGACGACCACAAGCCCCATAGACAATGCATGGGGCTTCCCAGATCCGGGCCACAAGTCAGCCGTTATGCGGCCGACCCGGCAGATGCGGCGTTATCTGCCGGATCGAACGCAATCATCAGCAAAGCTCTGATGTGAAAGCAGTCTTAGAACTGCAGGAGAGAGACACAAATCCTCAAACAACTTCTAGTGAAAGATCCAAGCACTTAACCAAGCCTACATACATAAAGTTAAAGGGATCCTGTCACCCCCAAAACACATGTAAACCTATAAAAACCTGTCCCTAGAGCATATTAACACTTTCCCTACACTGTTTTTACCTCCTAAATGCAGTAAATGACATTGCATAAAAACTTTTATAAGTACCTGATTACTGATGATAATGAGTGACTATGCTATTCATAGTCACTCATCAAGACTGCCCCTCTGCTTCATAGCACGCCTGAATAGGCGTGATCTTCATAGCAGATTCAAATTGCCGCCTCCCTGCTGTGCCCTGTGTCGTCCGAGGCTGCTGTGTGGCTGGGTGACGCGATCCGCGTCATTCCCCGCGCCGGGTGACGTATTTACACCGGCGCCGCGCTGTAAACTTCAAAATGCGCACTGCGCATGCGCATGGGCATGCGCAGTGTGCATTTTGAAGCCGACAGCGCGGCGCCGGTGTAAATACGTCACCCGGCGCCGGAATGACGCGGATCGCGTCACCCAGCCACACAGCAGCCTCGGACGACACAGGGCACAGCAATTTGAATCTGCTATGAAGATCACGCCTATTCAGGCGTGCTATGAAGCAGAGGGGCAGTCTTGATGAGTGACTATGAATAGCATAGTCACTCATTATCATCAGTAATCAGGTACTTATAAAACGTTTTTATGCAATGTCATTTACTGCATTTAGGAGGTAAAAACAGTGTAGGGAAAGTGTTAATATGCTCTAGGGACAGGTTTTAATAGGTTTACATGTGTTTTGGGGGTGACAGGATCCCTTTAAGGATAACCTAGAGACTGCAAGATGTGAAATTGCTTCCAATGTGTTTCCTTATGGCAAAAGGTGATGAGTAACATGTCTGTTATATCTACATCTGGTGCTCATGAGTTACCATTAGAGGGAGCACTAGGACAATTGTGCACAATATACCAGTCTTACAAGGTCATTTGTGACAAATATACCTCCGTCCTGGAGAGGCTAAACACAACAGTGTCTCTAAATAAAGAGAAGAACTTCCAGCTTCTTAATTCTGAACGAGACCATACTGTGTGCGACATTAAGAGTCAAACAGAAGCAAGAATTGCAGAGATATCATAAATCTCATCTCACAAGTCTAGATCTGCTAAGTACTCAAAGCATTTATCCAGATCAAGCTCATCTAAATACTCTACTCTCAGCGAGCAGTTTATAAGAGGACACACCGAAGCCGAAACTACTGAAATTGGGGAAGCTGCTGCAGACCATCATCAGCATTAAAATCTGCATATGTGATTTGTTGTGGTTGCGCCTGTCAAAACCTAAAAAAGGGGAGCAATATCCTAACTGTGTTCTCCTCCTGACCACACAGGTATACCCTTATTGCGCTTTCTCCTTTTCAGATACTACAATTGATTTGCCCAAAGGAAGGCAGAGTTGGAAGCTGAATCAGCCCCCAAAAAGGCAGAGATGGAAACTGAATCAGCACACAAACAAGCAGAGATGGAAGCTGAATCAGCACGCAAGAAAGCAGAAATGGATGCTTGGGCAGCAAGTGCAGAAGCTGAAACTGCATGTAAGAAAGTGGAAATAGCAGTCCTAGAGAAGGAATGTCAGCATACAACTGGCAATGTTAAAGGTCTTTGAACAAGCTATCAAAGGGAATCAAAGAGACAGCCTCAGTTTGTGCGAAATCAATACAGAAGGCCCCTTAAAGCGCCCAAGAGGCTACATGTAAGGCAAAACGGTGAACTGCTGACCACCACCAATGTTCCTGTCAGTACTGACGCTTCTCCGAGGCACCAACATGCCCATCCTCCGGCAACACCCAGCTTTCAAAGACAGTCCAATGCACCACCAACTTTCAAACCTGAAAATGTTTCATGGTTAAGTATGCATCGGGCCCTGCTCGTGGGGTGAATCCCACTGCATGGGAATTACTACAAAAAAGCTTTGGCAGTCCTGAAGTTTTAGAAAATGCAATGTTCAAGCAATTACAGGATTTTCCTCAAATATCCAGCAAGGTCAGTTGAAAATTCCAAGAGCTCAATGACCTGCTGTTAGAGCTCAAACTGGCCAAGGCAGACACACACCTTCCTGATCTCAGCTGCATGGATACTGCTCGTGGGGTGAACCCCATAGTCTCAAAGCTGCCATAGAACGTGTGTGTCGCCCCTGCGGACCGGTCTCCACTAGATGGCACAGCAGCCAGGACTGGTAAATCGGTCTCCCCAAACATACACCCAACACACTCCTGATCCCAAGTCTAGGTACTCTATGTCCAGCAACGGGATAGTGGAAGGAGCCAGGTGGTGGGTGGAAAGTTAGAGAAGGACCCGGTTAGGGAAGGGAACGACACAACAAAAAGGACACACAATACCAAGTTCAGATTAGTTTTTAGTTAGTTAGATAGAGAGGAAAGAAGGCAAGACCAGACCAACCCAGACAAAGCCAGACCAGTCAGAAGGAGAGGCGAGACCAGACAGGACTGAGAGAGAACACGGACCCGGTGGCCTGTGCCTGTGGGGCTTGCCCGGGTTCAAGGATGCAGACCGTGGTGAAAGACAGAAGGGGTTCAGGTGTGCCTGAGTCTCTGAATGTTTACTCTCTTTGGCTTTCGGGGTCTGTTCTATTCTTCCCGTCCCTTCCACCTTTACAGCGCTCTCCCGCCAGTCTTTCGGTATGTCACTAGCCCTTCAGGTCTGTCCCTTACCGGTACGGAAGGGAGCAGCAGGAGCGCACAATTTCTCCCGCCACCGGAATTCAGTCCACGACCACTAGTGCCCTCAACCGGTTTCTGTTCGGAGGAGATGAGATGTCCTTGTGGTGCTGTTGGCAACCCGGTTACTAAGGGCCCGCACCTCGTCGGTCTGCGGTCAGAGGTGCACTTCTGACCGCCTCTGCTTCCCACGTTGCCAGTGTCTTTCCCCCCAACGTGACCAGCCGGCTCCTACCAGTCCTGGCCCGTTGCCTTCTGTCCTGGGCCCCCACTTAAAGATGGGGCTCCCTCCTGTCAACTGCACTGTCAGGCCCGTTCCTCACTGACTGCCTTCCCAGCCCTGTCTCTAAACTGGCAGAAAACTAATGAGCCCTGTACACAAAGAACGCGCCTGTATGATCACGTTCACAAAGCCTAAAAATCTCATGCAAAAAACCTTGTCCATTAAACGTGTAAAGTACTCTGCAGTAAAAAAGTTTACAATGCAAGTGCAGTAAAAGGTATAAATAAACAGGGTACTTGGTCCATGTTTAATGGACAAGGTTTTTTGCCTGAGACTGTCTCTAAACTGTCACTCTCTCCCACTACACTACCCTATGCTCCACCCCCTTTTGGGACCTACTAAATTACTGGTCCCCCCTACTCTAAGTGGCCTTGTCCTAGGTGTGTGTGTGTGTGTGTGTGTGTGTGTGTGTGTGAACAGACTCCATAGGTTAAACCCTGAACTGACAACTTACAGAGATATCACATTGTTGTTAAAGTGCAATAACTCCCAGTGGCGCCTAGCCAGAGGGGCGCCACACTTGTCCCCTTGCAGTAATATGCCCCATCCTGCAGTAATATGCCCACTCTTTTAATAAAGCTACCATCATACCCCCTCCTTGTAATAATGCCACCATCACCTGCCTCCTTGTAATGCCACCATGATGCCCCCTCCTTGTAATAATGCCACCCTCATGCCGCCTCCTTGTAATGCCACCGTTATGCCCCCTCCTTTTAATAATGCTACCATCATCCCCCTCCTTGTAATAATGCCACCATCATGCACTCTCTTTGCAATAATGCCACCATCATACCCCATCCTTACAGTAATGCCACCATCATGCCCCCCTCCTTACAATAGTGCCACCATCATGGCCCCTCCTTACAATAATGCCACCATCATGCCCCTCCTTACAGGTATGCCACCATCATGCCCCCTCCTTTCAGTAATGCCACAATTGTCCCCCTCCTTTCAGTAATGCCACCATCATGCCCCCTCCTTTTAATAATGCCACCATCGTCCCCCTCCTTTCAGTAATGCCACCATCGTCCCCCTCCTTACAGTTATGCCATCATCATGCCCCCTCCTTTCAGTAATGCCACCATCGTCCCCCTCCTTACAGTTATGCCACCATCATGCCCCCTCCTTTCAGTAATGCCACAATTGTCCCCCTCCTTTCAGTAATGCCACCATCATGCCCCCTCCTTTCAGTAATGCCACCATCGTCCCCCTCCTTTCAGTAATGCCACCATCATGCCCCTCCTTCCGGTAATGCCACCATCATGCCTGTTAGTTATAGCTTAAAATAAAATATAAAAAAAAAAAAAATCATACTCAACTAGTACTCCCGCCTCCATCGCTGCTCCCTCTCCCGCATCTTCAGTACCGCTGTCACATGACTCCGAGCGCGTCACATGACGCCGGCTGGGCGGAGCTTGGAGAGTGTTGGAGACAAGGAGGAGAAAGGGCAAGCATCCAATCTGACATAATTTTGGACTGCCGGCACCATAATCCCGGCAGTTCAAAGCGGCAGTGAGAGGCAACGCCGTTTGCCAGCTGAGATGGCTCTGCGTGCCCTCCCTGGCATGCGTGCCATAGGTTTGTCATCAATGGTATAGTGCACCCCCATAGTCCTCCATATAGTATATTGCACCTCTATAGTCCTCCTATATTTTTTTTTTTTTGTGAGCCATCATTTTTATTGAAAGTTTTTACATGTAGTTAACATAGAGAACGTTTAAGCAGAGACAATGTACAGCATCTCACGGCAGTGACAAAACATGAGAATTAAATAGTGCACCTAGGACTAAATACTAATAGAAAAATAAGTCACTCATATCTAGTTCTCTACTCGCTATACAATAGAGTGAAAACACAATATTATATTACTCTGTTACTCAAACCTTCATGTCAGAGAAAATATAAAATAAGCAACCATATATCAAAATAAGAAAGTTCTAAACAACAATAGAACAACATAAAACCTTCCCCCCCTCCCCTTTCAAATTACCTAATCCCTAACAGCTTGAATCAGCAACTTTTGTAAAACAGCCATATCTATCTATCTCACATGCCACATCTTAATTTACCCAAAGTGCCTTTTAGTTCTTCCAGCGAATACCATTCTGTAGTTTTATATGGAGTTGTGGCGCCCCGCAACCAGTGCGTCACAAGAGGGTATTGCAGCCATAAATGCAGCCGCAATATTCTCTGACACAGCAGTGACCTAGTTAACTTTGAGATCCAACCCTGCATGCATCACCTAGAACAGAGGGCCAATCCAGGGTCCTGGTGGGCGGAGTGCTAGGGAAGTGTGTAGGGAGAACAGACCCTTAGTTAGTCTAGAACAGACGGAGTGAGGAGTCTAGAGCTTGACCTGAGCAGTCTAGAACTTGGAGTAGGAGCGGGGGCTCCGCACCCCGTGCAGCCCCCGGGCCGTCACCGGTAGGGTGTCAGCACCTGAGGCCTCAACAACCGGGATCGGGCATCATTACCACAGGTTCCAAAAGACTCCCGTGCCCAAAACCACACAGCCGGTTCACTGGTACCGAAGCTGGCAGCAGTTCACCTCTGCTACGCGAACCAGAAGCATGGAGGAGCAGCTTCACAGGAGCACCCCACCACCAGCCAACTTCCAGTCGTCTAACCAGCGGTGTACCCACTGAGGGATCCAAGGCTCCCCAAAACATCCACAACGTACAACTTGGATAGGGCATTGAAGCAGCCTCCCCGTACCCGATCTGGTATTCCTGGGCGACAATGGCGAAACACTTAGCTAGAATGGAGGAACACTTGCGGATCTCTGAGGGACACTATCACTGCTGAGTCCACCCGGTCCACTACCCGTAACTGTATACCATGTACTGCCTGCTGGTTACAGTAAAGACCCGTTGCAGAGACTTTCTGTGTCAGTGCTTCCTTATGAACTGTCCGTCCGCACTACAAGGTAACCGCAGCTGCCGCACAACATCTTAAGCAGCTCCAGCCTCCGGGGATCACCGCTCAGCCTGTGGGGAGCGTTCCATCTTGCTGCTGTCCATCCCCCGGAGGTTCCGCAGCGTCGGTAACGATTACCGAAACTACTCATAGGTGGCGTCACGAATAAATGAAACCCCTTTAATCTGTTCCTTACAAGACGTCTTCAACTGTTGATCTGCACTCAACCGGGCCCCACTACCGGCAGGCGCGGCCCACCCGTGACAAGGAGGAAGGAGCATCAGCCGGTCTAAACCGGAGTCCCGGCCACGGTGAGTCAGAGTCATAAAGAGTTTTATTTCCGATACCGAAAGGTTTATTCTCTATGAACAGTTTCCATTTGAGGAAGAATTTATTGGCCAAATTAGTTGGGTTTCTGAGCGTCTCCCCCGATTCCCTCATCATGGATTTTTTAAGGGTGTTCAGTACCAGCTCCATCGCCGGCGTGAAACCGTCAAGCCTGTGCTGGAGAAGCAGTCTTTTCGCCACTATAGCTATTGTATGGAATAATATGTGAGGCGGCCCTGTCCTCTCGTTATCACATGGAACAGCCACATTATCGGGTCAGATCTGCGTTCCTTAGGGTATAGGTCTAATGCCAACTCCCCCACTCTATCCCAGTATTTCTTCGATTCTGGACATGACCAAATCCCATGTTCCAAGTCAGTCATATTCTCTTTACACTTAGGGCAGTGTACTAACCTATCTTGATTAGTCGGAGAGGGTGGAATATTAAATCCCTGTATAGTGCCGTGTATGAGTCTATACTGGGAGTCTCATTTTTCATTGATAATGGTTTTCCTGACCGTGTAGTCCTCCTATATTATATTGCACATTACATAGTTTCCCACAGTGTACTCATTGATTATAAAAAAAAAAGTAAATACCTCTCTTCTCGCTGCTCCGGTCTCCTCAGCATCTGCTGAGTTGCAGATGGCAGACAGTGCCGACCAGGACTCTGGAGAAGAATGCTGCCAGCAGGGGCAGCCAGGCCTATGGGGGTGACATCTGCGGGGGGTACACTTACCTTGTGCATACGTGGCTCCACTCCGTACACCTTGTACAAACGGCCCTGTACACCTCGTACGCACGCGGCTCTGCTCCGTACACCTCGTGCACACGTGGCTCCTCTCCGTACACCTCATATACATGGCTCCGTACACCTCATACACACGCGGCTCTGCTCAGTAAACCTCGTACACACGGCTCCGTACACCTCGTACCACACTCGGCTCCGCTCCGTACACCTCGTACACACGCGGCTCTGCTCAGTAAACCTCGTACACACGGCTCCGTACACCTCATACACACTCGGCTCCGCTACGTACACCTCGTGCACACGCAGCTTTGCTCCGTACACCTTGTACACATACGGCTCCGCTCCGTACATCTCGTACACACGCGGCTTCACTCCATACACCTAGTACACACGCGGCTCCGCTCCGTACACCTCGTACACACACGGCCTCACACATTAACTTCACATCATCTCAGGTCCTGTGAGCTCAGGGCAGCTATATATATATAGTGTGCGGCTCTGCAGGTGGAAGTGTGTGGACATTCCCCATTGCTGGACACAGTAACCCCTTCCTCCTCTGCCATCGCCTGTGCGTAGTGGCGTGACACAGGGCGATTTTATGGCGAGAAATCGCTGGTGGTGCGTCGCCTGATCGCCCTGCTCTGTTGAGAAATCAGGCAATTTCCACCAGGCCCCCCTGAGACTCCGCCCAGCTCCACCCCAGCTCCGCCTCCACCTATGCTCCGCCTCCACCCAAACATACATTATATTTATAGTGAAAAATAGGAACAGCACCAAAAATTATCTCAATTTATGTGCAAAGCTTTCCCAACCATCACCTTACAATAGAATAAAAAAGGAAAAACAGTACAAAAAAATAGAAAAAGTGGACTTTATTGCCCAATGGTGTGGACACGCATTGGGCAATAAAGTCCACTTTTTTCTATATTTTTGTGCTGTTTTTCCTTTTTTTTTTTTACACTCTCTATTATATATTACACACATCCACACTTGAGACTGCTGTGGGCTGAATACACAATAGCTGTATACACAATAGAGAATACATAATGGAGATGGCTGCAGGCCATATAGACAATAGAGATGGCTGCTGGCCGTATAGACAATGGAAACAGCTGCGGGATATACACACAATAGAAAAGGGGGAGACAGAAGCGCATAATAGGGTCTTATCCAATGGTAAAATCGTTTCACAGATATGGATCCACTCACCTGGTTCAGTTGTGTGTAACACAATAACAATAAGCACAAATGGGTAGGATCCGAGGAACTGCAGCAATCAGCCGGTCACTAGAATTGCATATATAAAAAGGAGAGAAGTCTGGCTTTCAGGATCGCGCTGTTCCAGTCCAAAGTTCACAAGGAGTTAATCCAAGGACCAAGCAGTGCTTATAACTTTCTTTTTATTCTAGAAAACTCAGAGTTTTCTACAATAAAAAGAAAGTTACAATCACTGCTTGGTCCTTGGATTAACTCCTTGTGAACTTTAGACTGGAACAGCGCGATCCTGAAAGTCGGACTTCTCTCCTTTTATATATACACACAATAGAGCATACACAACAGAGACTGCTGCTGCCTGTATACACAATGGAGACGGCTGCGGGACAAATGCACAATGGAGACAGCTGCAGGACCTATGCACATTGGAGACTGCTGCGGGACCTATGTACATTGGAGACTGCTGAGAGACGTATGCACATTAGTGACTACTGCGGGATGTATACACATTGCAGACTGTGCAGGACCCATACACAGAGACTGCTGGCCATATGCAGAGACTGCCGGCTGTATATCTTGTATACACAGACAGCACTCTACTGTATACACAGGTCCATACTATATACATACAGTATATAGAGAAACAAATACAGCATCCAGTGTGGACCTATATACAGAGTATAGTGCTGTGTAGAGACAGAGAGCAAGTGACAGAGCGAGAGAAACAGAGAGCTCTGTATATACAGTAGTACCATCATGGCTCTGTATATACACTAGTCCTATATCTGCTAAAAAGTAATTATGTATATAATGCTATCAAGAGCTGACATGAAAAACACGTCTAATACAGGACAATACTGATAATATAAACAATATCCTATTTTCCACAGAGTATTGACTAAGTTCACAGCAAGCACCTACTCACCCATGTGAAAATCTGCACAAATAGACAACTGAATGAAGTAACCACGATACGCAATCACCATGTAAACTCTGAACTAAATACTAATAAAATGAAGGGATACCAGTAATTTGTTTTACAAGATCCACAATATATCTTTTCATGGAGTTCAAGCACAGCCCCAAAAATAACCTAACAAGCAAGAAACCTGGTTAGTCACATCTATGATGGTAAGACCCTTCAGTATAACATTAATCATACAGAATATTAGTCGACAGAAACGATATTGATTAAAATGTTATTTTCAGAACACGTGCATACTATCCATATTGTCCAGGAACATTGACTCTCTAAAAGAAGAAGCCAGCAGCAGGAGGTGTACTCCACCATCACCACCCCAATGCTCCAGAGAGGGACCGAATAGTCCACATTATTGCTCAAATAACGGAAATGAGATTAATGCATGCAAATCCGAGCAATACATCATGTACCTAGGATTATATGATTTTTAAGAGTTTTAATGTTTTTGAATGTTTTAAGAGTACTACTGTATATATGATAAAAAATTTTCATAATAAAATTCCCTAAAAAGGGTTATAACGTCAGTGCATCAGCTGGTTATTGCCATACTAACATATTGGGGTACATTGGGATATCAATAAGCCATGATATAAAGAAGGTAGCGCTGGGTCTACACAATACAGGATCCTCAAAAAGACGGAGAGTCTGAACGCTAAATCGGGAAATGCATTGACTTGGCTGGGAAGCCAAACGGCACTGCATTTCACTGGATTCACAGATCCTCAAAAAAACGCTGGAAATACGCAGTGTGTGAACGTAACCTAACATCACCACTGCAGCAAAAATACAGCAAAATCTGATGTTTTGATTGTAAACAACAAATTTCTTAGAGGGTTAGTTTTTGAGTTCCAGTGAGTGAGGAGTATTCAGTTTGAGAGGAAGAACAGTTCAGACGTCCTGGGGACTGGAGTCGGAGGAGCTCGTCCCAGGATAGATAACAGCAAGCGTGAGGGACCTGTCGGAGAGGGTCTGAGAAAGGGGAGGAGAGAGCCTGGGGAGTGGAGCCAGTTGCCGGCTCACCCCAGGGCAGAAACTCTACTCTGAAACTAAAGACCCAGCAGCCAAAACCAGAGGACGGGAGACTCCACATCTCCTGGCTACAGCCAAAGCATCTGGAGCCACAGCAGCACTCGAGAGCCCAGGGATAACCACCAGAGGAGCGGTACCAGAGAAGGGCTTAGGCTGTCTGCCATATGGGTAAGAGACTCACCAGCAGGAAGAAAGGGTCACACCTTAGCTACAGGAAGCCAGGACTAGCAAAGAGGAGCGCAGCAGGGAGGCCTCAGAACTCACTGGGTGAGGAGATCCCCAACTTCCTTCCAGGCTGTCCAGACTCACAACATCACCTGTGGTCAGTGTTCTGGTCTGAACCTCCAACTACCAATAAAGGTAGAGGAGACAACGTACTGTGTGTCTGTTGGTTATTCCGCGCCCTCAGTCCTGCACCCCAATGGCCTACCACCGCCATAGACAGTACCGGTTGCCCTGGGGAGCCGCTCCAGCCAGGGGCCGTGATACCACTTTAGCTGCGATTCCATCATCCCCAGAGGTCCCGCACGGCAGGGTCAGCCATCAATAGCCGAACATCATGGGTGGCATCGCGACTTCAACCCCCAAAACCTTAACTACTGAATTTTTATTGACACCGCCAGGGTCACGGAGCCAGGTCTTGACCCCTGTGATTGCCCAGCAGTACCGTAGCCCGGTTCCAAGTATCCCACCGCCCTAGGGGGGCGTGTCACATTTATGTTGCATTTTTGCTTTTCTGCACTTGTTCATTGCTTTCTTTGAAAAAACGCAGCCAAACCTAGGAAAAGAATTGACATGCTCATTCTTTTCACAATGCAGCAAAACCTGTGCCATGTTTCAATTTCTGCAAAGAAATAAAACTAATGTGTGTGGACAGCTTTTTCTGGAAACACAATCTAAAATGCAAGTTTAGATTAACATAGATTTGCATAAAGCCATAGTAAAAAACAAAGCACATAAACGCAGCAAAATGCAGTTTATGAACATAACCTTATTCTAGATTCGTACCATGTATATTAATGCATACAAGTTTGTTACTAACATTAGATGAGGGCCCATTTCTATTGCATCGTGTGATTGTAGAAAGTGTGTGATTATATACTATGTTGTTAATGTGTTAGGTTAGGAAATTAAATAAAAATAGGTGCATTTAAAACTCAGTGATAGCAGTAGAATTGTATAACATGTAAATAACAAAGTAGGGATGTATATGTGAAATATCATGAATGCTGTAATAGATGAAAATGCTGCTATCCATGTGGAAGTAATGAATATAATCACATGATACTGACGTGCTTCATGGGAGCCGGGGGTTACTCGGAGCCAGGTTTGATGATGTCTTCGGGGGATGGGATGTCACATTGGCGTGACCCGATACAGTCAATAAAATGTTCAAAAGTGGGAGTAAACAGGTTTAGAGAGTTGGTTGTCGTGATGTCACCCGTGGTATTTGGCTATGAGTGGCCAACGCTGCAGTGTGGGTCCTCTGGGGACTATGGGATTGCAGCTGTGGCGGTTTTGCTCCCCACGGATAGAGCAGGTCCCCAGGGCAACCGGTATAGAAGAGTTTGTAGTGGTGGGCCAGCGGGGCAGGTCTGGCCGGAGAGAGGGATCAGGGCGTCTCACAGGCAGGTCTCTATGGCCTGCGCAGCTTAGCAGTCTTCCGCTCCTCAGGTGGGAAATGAATAGTCTCACACACAGTTCTGAGTTCTAAACCCAGTTTACTTAGCTTTTCACTTGACGGCGTTACAAGGTACTGTCCTTGCGCAATTTCAGTCCAGGTAGTCCTCAGCAATCGGGATTGTTTATCTAAGATGCCCCCTTTATGTTTCTTCCTTCTCGGGTTGCTCACTCTCTCAGTGCTGCCTAACCACCTCTTCCTTGCTTGCGCCTCTGCACACAGTGCCCCAATCCAGCAGCCACGGGTCCTGTCGGATGACGGGCCATGTCCCTTGACCCTAGTACCTTATATATAAGCCCCTTTTTGAGAGTTCATTGTGGCACATGTCGGGCCCCACGGGACTGGGGTACTCGGTACCGGACCGGACGGTTGCTGGGGATGTCACGGGTGGCTTGGTCCGGACCGTGTCCCTGGCTCGGCAAATAAAGGGGAATATTTACAGGGGAAATGTCACGGGTGACGCCACCCACTTGGTGCGGCCAGTGATGGGGCCGCCGTTGCTGCAGAACCTCCGGGGGTGATGGAATGGCAGCGGAGATGGTATAGTTCTAGTGGGGAGAACTGTATCCCCCGGGGCAGTAAGGAGTTAAAGTCTATTGGGGTTATAGATGGTGGAGAAGGGTTAAAGGACACACACTCACGTTTGGTAGACACTGAGGCAATTCTCTTGTTCTCCTGATGCTGCAGAGCTGACAGGCTGGATCTGTAGGGAGGAATTGTCTCTGGGCTGAATCTGGAGCAAAGGTCGCAATCAATACACAGACTCACAGTTTTGCTGTTTTCCAAAGCTTTACTGCAGATGTTGTTGCAGGTTATAGTCCACGGAGTCTGTAATGGGGCTAAGCTCTCTCCCAACCCTGTCCGGGGTCGTCAGCGTCCTTGTGCTGCACTCTGTGTGTGTCCTGGCTGCTGCTATTAGCTGTGCTGCTGGGATTCCTAACGTCTCTGTATTCTGCTGGTACCACTTGGCTAGGCAACTTGAGTCCTCTATGCTGTGCTGACCCCTCCGTGTTGCTTCGCTCTGGTACTAGGGGGCATCTAGAGATCCCACTGTTCCTGGATTCACTGTGCTGTGTGTGCCAGACACAGTACCGGATCCGGTGTCCATTCTGTGCGTTCTTCTGGGGCAAGTGAAGGTATCACTCCAGCTCCCAGAAGTGTTCCTCTGTCTTTCGTTCTCCTGTTCCTCTGACCCTTGCTAGGTCTGCACTGAGCTAACTCTGCTCTGTGTCCTCTTCACAGCCCTGCTCCGAGCTGAACTCGGCTCTCCCTCATGGGCAAGAGTATATAAGGAAGCAGGTGGTGCTCCCCCTCTTGCCCAGAGGTGGTAGTGTTTGTCAGTGTGTAGTGGGGGAGAGAACCCATGTGATGTTATTGTGTCACATTAATCCATGGGGTGCCACACACATCTCTGGATTTTATTCCAGAGTCCTTTTTAAGATTCTTATAAAAGGAAATGTTCTCCTCTATATGATACTAGATGGTGGACTGATTCTAACACATCGCGTATTCTAGAATATGTATGTACCGTAGTTTATTTATGAAGATTTAAGAATAATGCAATGCAAAGTTGGGTTTAAATCCTGTGACAATATTGCAGATTGGTCGTGGCGGCAGCGGTGTCGGTGTACAGCGATGCCAGTGTACAGTGGTGTCTGTGTTCAGCGCTGTGGGAGATCAGTGGTGTCGGTGTGCAGCGGTGTCAGAGTACAGCAGTGTCTGTGTTCAGTGGTGTTGGTGTACAGCAATATCGGTGTTCAGTGGTGTTGGTGTTCAGCAGTGTCGGTGTACAGCGGTGTGGGTCTCTGGGCTGAATCTGGAGCAAAGGTCGCAATCAATACACAGACTCACAGTTTTGCTGTTTTCCAAAGCTTTACTGCAGATGTTGTTGCAGGTTATAGTCCACGGAGTCTGTAATGGGGCTAAGCTCTCTACCAACCCTGTCCGGGGTCGTCAGCGTCCTTGTGCTGCACTCTGTGTGTGTGTCCTGGCTGCTGCTATTAGCTGTGCTGCTGGGATTCCTCACGTCTCTGTATTCTGCTGGTACCACTTGGCTAGGCAACTTGAGTCCTCTATGCTGTGCTGACCCCTCCGTGTTGCTTCGCTCTGGTACTAGGGGGCATCTAGAGATCCCACTGTTCCTGGATTCACTGTGCTGTGTGTGCCAGACACAGTACCGGATCCGGTGTCCGTTCTGTGCGTTCTTCTGGGGCAAGTGAAGGTATCACTCCAGCTCCCAGAAGTGTTCCTCTGTCTTTTGTTCTCCTGTTCCTCTGACCCTTGCTAGGTCTGCACTGAGCTAACTCTGCTCTGTGTCCTCTTCACAGCCCTGCTCCGAGCTGAACTCGGCTCTCCCTCATGGGCAAGAGTATATAAGGAAGCAGGTGGTGCTCCCCCTCTTGCCCAGAGGTGGTAGTGTTTGTCAGTGTGTAGTGGGGGAGAGAACCCATGTGATGTTATTGTGTCACATTAATCCATGGGGTGCCACACACATCTCTGGATTTTATTCCAGAGTCCTTTTTAAGATTCTAATAAAAGGAAATGTTCTCCTCTATATGATACTAGATGGTGGACTGATTCTAACACATCGCGTATTCTAGAATATGTATGTACCGTAGTTTATTTATGAAGATTTAAGAATAATGCAATGCAAAGTTGGGTTTAAATCCTGTGACAATATTGCAGATTGGTCGTGGCGGCAGTGGTGTCGGTGTACAGCGATGCCAGTGTACAGTGGTGTCTGTGTTCAGCGCTGTGGGAGATCAGTGGTGTCGGTGTGCAGCGGTGTCAGAGTACAGCAGTGTCTGTGTTCAGTGGTGTTGGTGTACAGCAATATCGGTGTTCAGTGGTGTTGGTGTTCAGCAGTGTCGGTGTACAGCGGTGTTGGTGTTCAGTGGTGTTGGTGTACAGCAGTGTTGGTGTTCAGTGGTGTCGGTGTTCAGCTGTGTTGAGCAGGGGTGATTGGGTGCTGAGCAGGGGTGGATGGGTGTTGAGTGGGTGCTGAGCAGGGGTGACTGGGTGCGGAGATGGACAACTGGGTGCTGAGTGGGGATGACTGGGTTCTGAGTGGGTGACTGGGTGCTGAGTGGGGTGACTGGATGCTGAGCAGGAATGCTGGGGTGAGTGGCGGGGGAGCGGGAGCATAGAGCGGGGACCGGGGGAGCGGGAGCATAGAACGGGGAGCGGCTGGCGGGAAACTGGGTGGAGGTGGGCCGGACTGCGCCTGTCTGTCTCTCTGTAATGGAAATGCTGCATCGCTGATTTGTGGCGCCCAGCCGGCCGCGGCCAATCAGCGATGCAGGATTTCCGACACGATAAGGCAATTATATAGTAGATTATTTCTCTCAGCAAGCATCCTTTTAAGATAAACCTTGACAAACACCATTTGTAGGTCAAAACGTTGGTCTATTTTTCATGTATATGAATTGGACATCTATTAACGTGGACATTTGTTCTAATAATTCAACATTCTTCTTTGTGTACCAAAGTTTCTATACTTTTCAGGTTAAAATTGGCCACCACAACTCATGGGCCACTGCTGCGAGATTGCCCTCTAGGCCAAAATTTGCCAGCCAGCCCCTGGTTAAGATAATATGACAGGAATGATTTGTCAATGTTTTTATGATTTGTATTTATGTAATTCTTTTGTATTTCACTGTGGTATTTTTCTTCAGTGTATTGTATTGATTACCCTGTGTGTATGTCAGTTTCTGCAGTCTCTGTTGAATCACTTGTTTAAAGCAGATATTTCACAATACAAACTGCATACATTAGTAAACAGATGTCTTAGAGCTTATCAACTCTAATGTTGTGTTTGCTTTGAAAACCATATCAGAATGTCTGTATAATTCCTTTATGAAAGTTTATACTCTGCCTATCTGCCTACTGACAATCCTCACCATCCCTCCTCCCTGCTGGGATCTCACACCCCTCAGTTCAAGCTCAGCGGTGAGTCATATTGTGTGGCGAGGATTCAATACACTTGGACACATGAGTCCACTAATAGTTATCAGAATGTATATTTATTTCATTTTTTTATACCAGGCTGGGTTCCCATTTTTACATTTGTATTACACTTCATACAAGACACCAACTCTTTATTGACTTTATGGCTTTATCATAGGTATTCAGATCAACACAAGATTGTGAAAAAAACACACAAAACACTTTTATTGGATGTAAAATAGACCAAATTTTATTACAAATCAGATTATTATTTTATTCAGTGTCTGAAATTTAGAATCAGCCAATTACTATGAAAAAGACACTGAAAATGGCAAACCTCCGACTCACGAAGAATCATCCTTCAGCACTCAGGAGAGGAAAAAACCCCCTGTGGAGGAAACCTCTAGGGAACCATGGCTGGAGGACTGCCCTTCCCTTGGGCTTAGAAGGTTAATGCCAACAAAAGCAGGTGCCCTGAGCGAGCACCATATGGAGAAAGTCTAATTCGACCTCTCCAGGCCGTACATATAAAGGAGAAGACGGCTAGTACTGGACGTGAGGGAGATCTGGCTGCAACATCTGTCACCCCATTGATCGCTAGGGTTATTCGGGCTGATCTGGCTGCTGGGCGGTATGGCTGATCTGGCTGGCTGGGCGGTATGGCTGATCTGGCTGGCTAGGCGGATGTCCCCCTTCCTCCCTTACATATGCTGGAGTGATGAAGCTCCAGGTCTCCAGACACGTCAAGTATGGCACCTCTTCATACGACCATCCGTCTGCTCTGTTGTTTCAGAATCTTCTGACATAGCTGTATGAATTTATGACATCAGCACAGTTGCCGTAGTTACCCCAGCTGTTATTTCATTGGCTAGTAAGACCCTCTCAGTGTTCCATAGTTTTCACTAGTTTTAATGACTGACATTGTGCCTTTATACTGAAGAATAGAAATTAAACTTGTTGCTAGGCAAAACTATTATCATTTTATAATTTTAAAGATTCCTTAATCAAAGTCTATCTAGTGAGCGCATCTACCGATTTAAGGTGTAACATACAAAGTAGCACCTGATAACCTTATTAGTTGCATACTATAATTGGATGTGTGCAGAGGTTGGCTGGCAAGTTTTAGCCTGGGGGTCAAGCACATAGCAGCGGCCCATGAGTATCGGCCCATCTTTAAAGGGGTTGTCGGATCTTAAGCTACAAGTGAATTCCACATCGTGCGCACTGTGCGCTGTGAACATTCTCTGGTACCAGCAGCAGGAGCGTGCAGTTATGTGATCTCAAGTATGTGATGCATATACTCTCAGCCACTTTACAAGTAGACTGTTTCTGGTCTTGCTCAATACAGGTACATTAAGTGAGACCAAGCAAGTCTAGTCAGACTGTGACCGCATGTATGCAAATCACATACTTGCAGTCACACGCTCACCGAATCATCACAGCACTGTGAGCAATGTGAGGATCACAGTCTGCAGTCACATATTATCTGTATATAAGATCTGATGTCTGTACATAGTATATTACACCCAGTACACAGGAGTCTACATGATTGGTTTATGATATACTGTAACTACAGACATGTGATGGTATCTGTTACCCGAACACTACCAATTTCTCCACCGGTCAGTTTTACCTGTTGTTAGTGCTGGAGAGCTCTGATTTCCTTCTGAAGCACTCTCCTCTACCCGGGATTGACAGTATCTGCGACCATTAAAAGCATTTATTACAAGGTTGGAGTCTGGTGGTTCCAGTTCTGCATCAGACCAAAATCTATTGTAAAGAATATGCGGTATGGTGGTCACCTGCGAACCCGTGTCCAGCAAGGCAGGTGTAGATATACCATCTAAGGTGATGGACAAGTACAGTCGTCCATCAATATACCCATCATACCAGTCTTGTGGGCCTGATGAGTTCATTCCTGGGGGTTGGCCCGCGGTCCCAGGGGTTGCTGGTTTAAAGGACACAACTTTGCATAGTGGCTTTTCTTGCCACAATGGCGGCATACGGGTTATCCTGAAGAGCCATAGAGATCGTTGGTCCTCCCATGGAGCAACATGTTTTTCTTTCGTTCCATCCACGGGACGTCCTCTGGGCTGTCAGCTAGCAGGATCTTGTCAGATGGCTTGGCCTCTGTTTTAAGCTGTAAGGCTTTCATGACGGAGGCCATGTCTTTGCTCAGCTGGCACACCTCCGAGCACAGGTTGTCAAACCTGCTTGGTGTTACAGTTTTCACATTTACCCCTGCAGCAGGTGAAGAATAAGGTGGCTCTGGTGCTGGGGAAAGGTTATTCTGCCATACCTTATGAGAGCAAGACCAGGAAGATTATCTGTAAATCTGGAAATGGGAACTGTCGTAGTAGAGGCTGATTCATATGAAACAGACTGGAATGCCCAACGTCAAGAACAATACAAAAAGGTACAAGCTTGTGTAGCAACCAGATTAGGACAAATCTGAGAAAAACAAGAAAGAGGTTACAATAAGAATGCAGGAGAGAGACACAGATCCTCAAACAACTTCTAGTGAAAGATCCAAGTGCTTAACCAAGCCTACATACATAAAGTTAAGGATAACCTAGAGACTGCAAGATGTGAAATTGCTTCCAATGCGTTTCCTTATGGCAAAAAGTGATGAGTAACATGTCTGTTATATCTACATCTGGTGCTCATGAATTACCACTAGAGGGAGCCCTAGGACAATTGTGCACAATATACCAGTCTTACAAGGTCATATGTGACAAATATACCTCCGTCCTAAAGAGGCTAAACACAACAGTGTCTCTAAATAAAGTGAAGAACTTCCAGCTTCTTAATTCTGAACGAGACCATACTGTGTGCGACAATAAGAGTCAAACAGAAGCAAGAATTGCAGAGATATCAGAAATCTCATCTCACAAGTCTAGATCTGCTAAGTACTCAAAGCATTTATCCAGATCAAGCTCATCAAAATACTCTACTCTCAGCGAGCAGTTTATAAGAGGACACACCGAAGCCGAAACTACTGAAATTGGGGGAGCTGCTGCAGACCGTCATCAGGATTAAAATCCGCATATGTGATTTGTTGTGGTTGCGCCTGTCACAACCTGAAAAAGGGGAGCAATATCCTAATTTTGTTCTCCTCCTGACCACACAGGTATACCCTTATTGCGCTTTCTCCTTTCCAGATACTACAATTGATTTGCCCAAAGGAAGGCAGAGCTGGAAGCTGAATCAGCATGCAAGCAAGCAGAGCTGGAAGCTGAATCAGCACCAAGAAGGCAGAAATGGATGCTTGGGCAGCAAGTGCATAAGCTGAAACTGCATGTAAGAAAGTGGAAATAGCAGTCCTAGAGAAGGAATGTCAGCATACAACAGGCAATGTTAAAGGTCCTTGAACAAGCTATCAAAGGGAGTCAAAGAGACAGCCTCAGCTTGTGCAAAATCAATACAGAAGGCCCCTTTAAGCGCCCAAGAGGCTACATGTAAGGCAAAACAGTGAACTGCTGACCACCACCAATGTTCCTGTCAGTACTGACGCTTCTCCGAGGCACCAACATGCCCATCCTCCGGCAGCACCCAGCTTTTAAGGTCAGTCCAATGCACCAACAACTTTCAAACCTGAAAATTTTTCATGGTCCAGTATGCATCGGGCCCTGCACCTCTGCAAACTGCGCATACGAATGCCTACATGCAACCCAATATTCTGACAAGTCACTACGGTATATTTCTGACAACTGCATAGTTCCAGCATCGAATATGGCATAGACTAAGCGCACTTATTGCTGGACTAAACGCCTATACTGCTCCATACTTTCCCACGTTTCCAGGTTAAGAGGTTACAACCCATGTGAGCAGCACTACTAAGCAGCAAGTTGTGCTCCCAAAGCAGAGAGAACACATATGTCCAACTTTGCAAGGTATATGATTCGCCGAGAACTTACTAAGACCGGTCTCACAAGGTTCAACGACCAACCCGAGAACTACAGAGGGTGGAAATCTCCGTTTAAAACCACAACTAGTGACAATGTATCACTGTCGATGAGGAGCTAGACCTACTGATCAGTTGGTTGGGACCACAATTCACAGAGAGAGTTAAGAGACTCAGATTTGTTCACATCAGTAATCCAGCTGCTGGGCTCATGGCTGCATGGGAATTACTACAAAAAAGCTTTGGCAGTCCTGAAGTTTTAGAAAATGCAATGTTCAAGCAATTACAGGATTTTCCTCAAATATCCAGCAAGGTCAGTTGAAAATTCCAAGAGCTCAATGACCTGCTGTTAGAGCTCAAACTGGCCAAGGCAGACACACACCTTCCTGATCTCAGCTGCATGGATACTGCTCGTGGGGTGAACCCCATAGTCTCAAAGCTGCCATAGAACGTGTGTGTCGCCCCTGCGGACCGGTCTCCACTAGATGGCACAGCAGCCAGGACTGGTAAATCGGTCTCCCCAAACATACACCCAACACACTCCTGATCCCAAGTCTAGGTACTCTATGTCCAGCAACGGGATAGTGGAAGGAGCCAGGTGGTGGGAGGAAAGTTAGAGAAGGACCCGATTAGGGGAGGGAACGACACAACAAAAAGGACACACAATACCAAGTTCAGTTTAGTTTTTAGTTAGTTAGAGGGAGAGGAAAAAAGGCAAGACCAGACCAACCCAGACAAAGCCAGACCAGTCAGAAGGAGAGGCGAGACCAGACAGGACTGAGAGTGTGTATGTATGTGTGTATGTTTGTACATGTGTATGTAGGTGTCATACACATATACACAGACACATATATACACATATACACATGCAGCAGTTCACGTCATATGTATGTATATGTGTGTGTATGTATGTATGTTTGTGTGTATATTTATGTATATGTGTGTATACACTGTGTTCCAAATTATTATGCAAATATTCTTTTTCTCTGATTTTTTTGAAATGGTTGGTGCAAATAACAGTCAGGGCCACGTTACACACACAGATATCTGTTCAGATATTGGTCACAGATCTCTGGTTGCAGTGAAATCATGGACACATTGTTCTATTTTGTTGCCATGTACAAATGGAATAATGTGTCCATGATTTCACTGCAACCAGTGAGTTGCAAGCAATTTATCTGGTGTGTAAAGGTTCCCTCAGTGTAATAAAAGTCATCAACCGTTAGAGTATACATCGAATTTTATTGAAGAAATCTCCCTATGATAACAGTATAATTTTCAAAATTAAAAAAACTCTAAAAGCACTGTTCCAAATTATTACGAACAGTAGAGTTTGTAAACATTTGATATGTTTGAAAGAACTGAAAATGCTCATTTGTTGAATTTGCAGCATTAACAGGTCACATTTACTGAAATAAAAAGCTATTTAACTCCAAAACATCCTAACAGGCCAAGTTACATGTTAACATAGGAACCCTACTTTGACATCACCTTCACAATTCTAGCATCCATTTATATCGTGAGTTTCTGGAGAGTTTCTGCTTGTATTTCTTTGGATGATGTCAGAATAGCCTCCCAGAGCTGCTGTTTTGATGTGAACTGCCTCCCACCCTCATAGATCTTTTGCTTGATTATACTCCTAAGGTTCTCTATAGGGTTGAGGTCAGGGGAAGATGGTGGCCACACCATGAGTTTATCTCCTTTTATGCCCATAGCAGCCAATGGCACAGAGGTATTCTTTGTAGCATGGTGGGTCACGTGACTCAGGGGCTCCACTTATACACACATACACGCACACATACATACACGCAGCGGCTCACTTTATGCAGTGGGGACATACACATATATCCAACACATATATACACACAGCGGGTCATGTCATGCAGTGGCTCCATATATACACACATGTGGTGACTCACATGACACAGCAAGGACATATATACACATACATACATACATATCCACATACATGTTGCGGGTCATATGATGTAGGTGGTCCACATATACACACACACATATAGACACAAATATATACACATATATGCATGTGGCGGCTCATGTGACATGTTGGGGACACACACTTACACGCACATATACACACATACACACACGGCGGATTATGTGCTATGATGGTAACATACACATATATACACATGTATACCCACACACGACGGGTCATGTGATACGGTGGGGACGCACACATATATATATATATATATACACACACACGGTAGATCACGTGACGCAGCGGGTCAACACATATATACACAGACATACACAAATGAGGTGGAACAGATTACATTGCGGACACACACACACACACATACACACTTACTCGGCTGCCACCTTTGAACATTCAGGTATACAAAGATGGTGGCAGCGTGACACATCATCCCCCATTCCACCCTCCCCCTCACAAGATTACAGTAATTACAGGATTACATTGGATGGGAACTTGGTGGGTGCTAATAAAGTGGATAACGAGGTGTCTCTGTCTATTTGGTATGCAATAAAGAATTTTTTCCCTGTATGTCTTTTTCCTCTTTACTGAAAGTATTACTAACGGACGACTGTCATACTGGCGGCTGACATTAGCAATAGGTCTTGATGTCAGCTGCAAAAAAAGCTGACAACAACCCCTTTTTTTACCTAGTCTGTCACCGCTACATGGCAGCTGGAAGAGCGGAGTAACTGCCAGTTTTGGCGTCTCTCATGGAGGTGCCATTTTTGGGTTGGCTGCTGTCTACGATTCTCAGCATGGGGGGCCCAGAATGCTTCAGCCTTACCATGCTGAGAATTACAGCCCCCACCTGCCTGGGTTACTGTCGTGCTGGGTGTAGGGAGACACCCAACGCAGGACGATGAGGGGGGAAAGGAGTTCCTGATGCTAAGGGTAAAAGGAGAGATGGTGACCCGTAGATAAACTAGCACTGACACCTGGCTCCCCTAACGACCCTATACAGTTTCCGCAACTGTCGCCAAGTTGGATACCTATTCCCTCACTGTATCTGAACTACAGCTACACAAGGATCAGAGCGGGTGAACATTAGTCAGCCCAGCTACCAACTAAACATATACACCAGGGAAACAAACAAACAAAGAGGAAAGGGAAGAAACACTTAGCTTGAGAAGATCCGTACAGCAATCCAACAGAAACTCCAGGATTCACTGCTTGAGCTGAGAAGCTACCTCCAATCACCTGACAAGCTCTCACCAGCAGTGCATCCTGGGAGTCAAGTGGTATAAATAGACAGCTTAAGGTAGAGATCAGCAGGGCCCTAGTGACCACCAGCTTTCACTAAAAGAGAAATGCCTCTTAAAGT